>JAQQSW010019159.1:0-11103 GCA_028646575.1 Pseudocheirus occidentalis | reverse complement strand
GGGACTCAGTGTTCTGGTTTCTGAATAAAGACCTTGGTTCTGCCTTTCATGTGGAGAGTTTGCTACATTTTGTGATCCAAAACTATACCAGCATATTCATAACCATCATGGGTGTTGTGAATATGTCATTATTGATACACAGGGAAGATCCAGACAAATTCAGAAGACAAAAATAGTGTCAAAATGCTTACATGCAAATTCTCAAATGTAAATGTAAATTGTTGTAAGACCCTCAAAGAACTCCTAGAAGAGCTTAAAAAGGATTTTTCAAATCAAATAAATGAGAAAGACGGAAAATTGGGAAAAAGTGAGAGTGATGCAAGAGATTCAGGAAAAATAAACATACCAAAACTCCCTGAAGTAATCAACTCATTAAAATATAGAATTGGTCAATTGGAAAAGGGGTTACAAATATTTTCTGAAGGAAATAATTACTTAAAAATTAGATTTGGGCATGTGGGTGATCATGACTCCATGCATCAATAGGAAGCAAGAAACAAAGTCAAAAGAATGACAAAATGGAAGGAAAAATATTCTATTTCATTGAAGGAAAATTCATATGGAAAATAGATACAGGAGGGATAACTGAATGATTTTTGGACTCTGTGAAAACCATGGCAATGCATGAATCCTAGACATCATATGTGAAATACTTTTCCAGGAACTACTATCCCAATGTCTTATAACAAGAGGGTATACTAAAAGTAGAAATAATTCACCAGTAATTTCTTTAAGAAAATCCCAAAATGAAAACTCCCAGGAATATAACCACATTCCAGAGTTTTCAGAGTAAGGAGGAAATACTGCAAGCAAGCAGCCAGAAGGAAGCAAATTCAAATATCATTAAGCCACAGTCAGGATTACATAGCATTTGGCAGCTTCTACATTTAAGAGTCAAAGGGCTTGGAACATAATATTCCAGAAAACAATAGAACTACCACTAAGGATCTCCTACACTGTGAAAATGAATAGAATCCTGTATGTAGATAAATAAACATTTAATGAAATTGAGGGAATTCAAGGATTTCTATTGAAGAGGTCAGAGCAGAGTAGAAAATTTGACTTGCAAACACAATACTGAGAGAATCATCAAAAGGTAAACAGGAAAGTGGAAACATAAGAGATTCAGTGAAATTAAACCATTTACATACCTACACAGAAAGATGTGAATTATCACTCTTAAAAACCTTATTATTTTTAGGGGTATTATAAAATAAGTAGACATAGATAGAGTGTGTATGAGCTGACTTTTAACAGAATATATGTACAAAATATAAAATTAAAAAGTGAAAAAGTGTAATAGACTGGAAGAGTAGGGAAGAGAGAGATGGAATGGGGATAAAAAAGCTCACATAAAGAGGCTCATAAGACCTTTTACAGTTAATGGAAAGATTAAGGTTGGGAATGGGCATCACTTGAGTCTTCTCATAAGAATCAACTAAAAGAGGGAATAATGTTCCCAGTCCCTTGGTTATTAATATCAATCTTACTGTGTAAGGAAGTAAGAAAGGGGGAGAATAAGATAAGCAGTTGGGGGTGACAGAATAGAAAATAGAAATAGAAAGGAATAGAATTATTCTTCTAAATAGTATTATTTTATTGGGAATAGAAAGATATTTACTGTTTTTCAGCTCTACATGGTACCAATACAAAAAATGATCAGGTATTAAGGCATATAATCCTTATTACCAAGTTAAGAAAAGAAGAAATAATAAATGCATACTTTTCATACCATAATACAATAATTATTACATTCCTTAAACAGCCATGGAAATATAGAGTAAGACTAATTGGAAACTAAGTAATGTAATTCAAAAGAAAGAGTGGGTCAAAGGAGAAAACACAGAAATAATAATTCCATTGAAAAGAAAGTCAACAAAGTGAAAACATACCAACATTTATGGAGTGGAGGTAAAGAAGTACTTACATTAGTATAATAAGAAAAAGAGCAGATCCTGGAAATAAAAATATCAGAAAAAGAACAGACTAAAAAATCCCCAATGAAGTACTAAATTGCAAATCCTTAATATTAAGGATATTGAAAATATTTACACAGAATTTTGATGGCCAATGAAGTGATTACTGACTTGGACTTTTTCAAATTCTCCTCTTCAAGAACTTCGAGCATACAAATGAAATGGCATTTCCTATATTTAGGAACTTCACAGAAGAGAAGCTGTGAGAACCCACACATTTGCAATCCAGCACCTTTATTTTCAATAATGAAAACACAAACTACCAAGACCAGTTAGCATATTGTGGTACTAGATTGTTTGTGTCTTATTTTAATACTTGTGCCTGAGAAAACTGTTACATTGGGAGGACCTCTTTTATTTTTGGGTGAAAGCCTGGCTAGGATTAGGAATTTTCAAGTCTTGATCCCTATTATCGTATTTTCTATCGGCAAATAATTAAAAGAACTGTCTCTCTGATTGTCATTCTGTTTATTTGTCATTAGTGTGCTTTCTTGACTCTTCTTCCTGTCCAAAGTTTCTCTTTGCTTTCTAAGTTAACATAAAAGTCATATAGTTAGCAATATTCCAATTACTTGTGATATAAAGCTGATATAAGCCTCAATTCTGAGTTGAAAAGTCGGTCTTCATTATGAGATCTTCTATATTCCCTTGCCAAATGATGCCATAAGTCTGACATGAATGGAATGGTCAGTGTTCATTATGGGATCAATTTGTTTAGGAACAAAATCCTTTTGGACTTCTTTTGGGAAATTGAAAAAAAATTCCAGGAAGAACCAGTTTGTCTAAGTCTGTACTTATACATTCTTGACCATCGAAATAACTAACAATCTTGGTCACTAAATGATGCATTTTTACAAATTTTGAAGAGTTAAACCACCAGTTCTCATGTTAAATCTCCTTCCCAATAAATACGAACTTTGATTGAAACTCTGATAAAACTTTTGGTAGGTGAACAAATTTAAATACCATGCAGGGCACAAGTAAAATTGTTCCATCAAAAGGAGGGTAAATACAAATATATGGATCCATACATAAGTGATTATACACTCACACTCACACTCATACACACTGCCACCACTTTGCCCTTCATATATAACTCTCATTAGAGAAAAGAAACTTACATACCAAAATATTCCAAAATGTAGGCTTACAGCAAGTTAGAGAAGCTCATGCCTAGCTAAATTGCTTATTTCCACTATGCTGCTTCAACTTTACCTCTTTCCAGTATTTACCTTGATATCCTAGATCTTGAATTTTTCCATTTTATTGAATTCTGCATAAAATTCTGTCAGTGGCTTGATTGTCACAGCACTACAACTATGAGTTAACTTTGTCATTTTTGTTTCTATAACAAACTTTTTTTCATTATTCTTAAAAAATGTATTTATGTTTACTTTTCAAAATTCATTTTTTACAAGACTTTGAGTTACAAATTGTTTTTCTATTCTTGACCCAAAGATGACATGCCGAATACTCTTCCTCCAGTCTGCTCTCTCTTATATCTTACCTCATTGGCTGTATATCTTATTTCCCAATTGGATGTAAAAAGAAAATTAGCATTTGTTTTTAAATCTTTGACTTCTAGATTCTCTTCCTTCTCTCCTCCTCAGGCTCCCCCGCTAGGAAGACAAGCAATTCAAAATAGGTTATACATGTGTAATTATGCCAATTATTTCCATAGTAGTTATACTGTGAATGACTAACTAATTATATTTCCTTTCTTCCTATCTGTCTCCCATTTATTCTCTTTTCTCCCTTGACCCTGTCCTTTTTCTTTTTTTTAATTTATTTTTTATTGACTTGTTTGTTTACTTTTAGTATACAAGACTCAGTTCCAGAATAACTTGAGTTTCAGGTTTTCTCCCATTCCTTCCCCCCAACCACCCATGGTGGTGTACAATCATATATAGTATCTACAAGCCCTTTCACATTGTACAATAGCCTGGTCGTATAGAAGCATTGTAACCAATGGAGTGAACAATGGGAAAAAAGAAACAAAACCAAACATAGAAAAGAATGATAGCATATATTGCTTCATTCTGCATTTAAACTCTGGTCTTTCTAGATCTTTCTCTGAATATAGATATCTCCTTCCATTCTGAGACTTGTAGAGTTGTCTTTTAACTGTGCATTGCTGAGAAAAGTCCAGTTTATCAAGGTTGGTTGTCACACAAATGATGTGTCTGTGACTGCGTACAATTTTTTCCTGGTTCTGCTCTTCTCACTCAGAGTTTCTGGGTTAAGAATTCAATATTTGACAAACACTGTTGGGAAAATTGGAATATAACATGGCAGAAACTGGGCATAAGCCATCATCTAATGCCATATACCAAAGTCAAGTCTAAATGGGTGCATGATCTAGGTATAAAGGCTGATTCTATAAATAATCTGGGGAAGCAAGGAATAGTTTACCTGTCAGATTTATTGAGTATGGAAGACTTTATGACCAAAGAAGAGTTGGAGAGCACTATAAAATGCGAAATGGATAGTCTTTATTATGCTAAATTGAAAAGTTTCTGTACAAACAAAGCCAATGTAACCAAAATTAAGAGGGAAGTGGAAAACTGGGAAAGAATTTTTACAGCCAGTGTCTCTGATAAAGGCCTCATTTCCAAAATATAAAGGGCATTAAGTAAAATTTATAAGAATACAAGTTGTTCCACAATTGATAAATTACCCTATCTCTTTTCAAAAGTGTTTGTTTGTAACTACCCTCTCCCCCATCTGCCTTCCCTTCTGTCATCTCCTATCTTATCCCCTTCCCCCTACTTTCCGGTAGGATAAGATACCCACATGAGTATGATATTCCCCCTTAAGCCAAATCCAATGAGAGTAAAGATGCTGTAGATGAAGTTCAGAAGGCTCTTTACCAGATGTCCATTCAGGAAAAGAAGTAATATGCAGCCCAGCCAGTTTTTGCTAATTTTATACAAATAAATTATGTTTGTTTTTCCTATTTTTCTTACTTTCACTTTCTTGCTCTTCTCTTCCATTGTAACAGCCTTCTCCTGTCTCTGTTATGTCAGATCTACACATGTATAACCTATATTGAATTGCTTGCCTTCTTAGTGAAGGTTGATGGGGAGGGAAAAAGGAAGAGAATTTGGAATTCAAAGTTTAAAAATAAACGTTACTTTTTTACATGCAATTGGGAAATAAGATATACAGTCAACGGTGTATAGAAATCTATCCTGCCCTACAAGAAAGTAAGGGGGAAGAGAATGGAGGTGATACAAGGGAGAGCAGATAAGGGGTAGTGGGTAATCAGAATGCATTCCATCTTGGGGTGGGGTAGGGAAGAGATGGGGAGAAAATTTGGAACTGAAAATCTTGTGGAAATGAGAGTTGAAAATTGAAAATAACTAAAGAACCAAAGACATCAACAAACAATTACATAAATAATAAAAAGATACTCCCATCACCAAGGACAACAACTGGGTTCTCAGCTACACACTTGTCATTTTTCTCATCTTTTGCTTCCTCTGTTCTTTGTTTCTCATTGGTCACCCAACCACAAAAACCTGCCTTCAGCACCAAACAATATTTGGAGTCATGTACACTGTGGCAATTTCCTCTATTTTGGCCAAAATCATCAGGGTAGTTCTGACTTTTGAGGCCACAAGAGCAGGAATCGGGTTAAAGATGCAGGGCACCCTAAGGTGTCCAATTCTCTCCTCTTCCTCCACTCTGTGACTGAAGTGATTCTGTGTGGGATCTGACTGGGAATTTTACTTCCCTTTTTAGGTACAAACACTCTGAGCCTGGACACATCAACATTGAGTGTAAGGAGGGATCTGTCATTGCTGCCTGCTATGTCCTGGGCTACATGGGCATCCTGGTCCTGGGCAGCTTCATTGTGGCATTCCTGGTCAGGAACCTTCTGACACCTTCAGTGAAGCTACATTCCTCACCTTTAGCCTGCTGGTCATCTGCTGTATGTGGTTCTCTTTCCTCCCTGTCAGACTTCCTGGGAAAGCCATGGTGACTGTGGAGGTTTCTACCATCTTGGCCTCCAGTGCTGCGTTACTGGGCTGCATCTTTATTCTCAAGTGCTATGTGATCCTGCTAAGGTCACAGAGGAACATTATGGAATTGCTCAGGAAAAAGCAATTTCCTCCCTTTTAATTGTTCTTCATATTCTTGAATTGAGCGTCATCATCCACTGGCCTTCTCTCCAGACTCAGCATAGCAATTTTGGCCAATTGACCCTCAAGAGAAAAGAACTCAGTCCATGGGCATCCTGGATATCCTTTGGACACTCTATCCTTCCTCCATTGTGGCTCCAAGAAATGACAGAATCACAGGACTTTAGATTTGAAATGTAACTCAGTTCTCACTGAGTCAAACCTAATAATCATTCTCTCTGCCAGGCACGGGACTAGGTGCTGGGGACACAAGGGCAGAAATAAGAGCCAACAAGCACTAGTTTATTAAGTATGAGTTATGGTGCCAAGCCCAAGGCATATAAAGAAAAACTCAGCCACAATCCTTTCATTTAAAGAGTTCCCATTCTAACAGGGGAGACATGTGAACAACTAGGTGAATACCAAATCTGTACAGAGTAGATGAAGTAGACAAAAGCAGACTTCAAGAAGCAAAGACCCTGGCAGTGGGACAGGTGGGATTTGGGCCAGGAAAGGCTGCCTAGAATAGGTCAGTCAATAAGCATTGATTAAGTGTTTACTGTAGTCATACAGTGGCCTAAGTGATGGTTTAAAAATTACCCACATGAAAGACTATACCCTCAGAGATCTTCCATACTATAAGGACAAGTGACATTGACCTCATGTAATTATCAGTACAGCCCAAGACAAACAAGTACCAGTCAGGACAGTATGTGCTAAAGGCAGCAGTGTTGGAAAACCTGGACCCATGAAGAAGGGTTTCTTTACGCTCTGAGGTTGGAAGACAAGTGCTGCCCAACTCATAGAAGGTTAGGGCCTGATGCAGGAACCTGATAGTCCCAATGGCATCAGCTCATTCGTCCCCATTCTCTGTGAACTGGGGCTGATCACAAGTGATCTGACTCATGCCCCTCTCTGAGTCCTGAGAGTTTTGCTGTGTCAGCTGCACAGAAGTTTCCAAGGCTCATCAAGTGTCCTTGAGGCAACTGCCTGCCTGATTGCCGTGGGAATTTTCTGAGAAGAAGGAAGAGGTTTGTATTTTTCTTTTGGGTTTCCCTTGGACCCTGAGAAGCAGGTGCAGAACCCCAGGCAGTGAAGCTCCCTAGAGCTCTTTCTTGACACATACACTGTCACCAACTAGGGCCTACATTCCCTCCCCTCATTAGTAGGATTATAAATGTCACCTAGTTCCTGCAGCTTGTCTCCTAGATAGGAGCTGGAATTCTGCTGTGCTGTATCCTGTGACAGAAACAGACCAGCGTCAGGGCCTCTGTGTCAAGAAGGCATCCATCAGACAAGGAAAGACTTTCCCATTAAAGTGTGACTCGACAACTAGCTTTGGCCATTTCAGCTGCTCGCAGGCTCAGACTTTGGGGCATTTCTGAGGACAAAGACCCCGATGTTGCTACTGGTGACTCTCTTCTTGCTCCTCAACATCCCTTCTTCTTTAGTCAGGGAAGAAAATTTCCCCTGCTTTGAGCAAATTAGGCCCCAAGTCCACAGAGATGGAGACCTGGTCATTGGTGGGTTTTTCCCCCTTTATTTAATGGGAGTGAAGAGTTTCACAGGAAATGAGCATCCAGACAAGGCCTGTAATCCACACCAGTAAGTGGAGAGGTGCCTGGGCTTCCAGTTTAGGAAATAGGGGAGCCAACCTGAGCATTCAGTCCCTCAGCTTCTGGGGACTTTCCCTGTCCTACTGTCTGTGCCTCTGCTTGCATTTTCCTCATTCTTTCACAATCCTTACAATCTGTAGGCAATGTTGCCCTAGGCTTCAGATCCTATTTCCTGTTGTTTTCTGAATTTTGTCTGGGGACTCAAACTCAGACACTCCTCTCCTCCTTCCCTAAGCCACAGTTAGTGCTCTAAACATGCTATACAGAAAATTTGCTTGCTCCCTGCAGTACCGCACTCACCAGACTTGAGCTCCCTCCTCCTTGCCCACAGCCATGGCTCAGGATCACTTATGATCAGCACCAGTAGCCCTGGCTTCTGGAAGGAGTGGGTGGGGAAATGGAAGGAGGTTCTTCCATCTTACCCACTCAGCAGTCTGCTGTTCCTTAGATTGGTGTTAGGGAGGTGATAGTCCCCAAGGTGAAAGTTCAAGTTACTGGGCACTGCAGCATTTTGTCTTACAATTTTTGCTCCCTAAATGAGCTTGCCATGCAATTTTCTACCCTAGGCTCTTTCCTGAGTCACAGCAAAGAGCATCAAACAAGGATGTTCAATATATATTCTGTGGCACCTACTTGGACAGGTATAATGACTCAAAAATTAGATGACCTGGGTTCAAATTCTGCCCTCAATCATCATCACTTGGGTGATTTTTACCAAGCACTTCACCTTCCTGGACCTCAGCTTCCTCATCAGAGACCAGGAGGCCTAGTGGATTAAGAGAATGTTGGACTTGGGGTCAGGAAGGCCTGTGTTCAAATCCTCCCATCCTCTATTTCTCTGTACTTTATTCAATCTCTCTTCTATCATAGCAGGTAATAGTCTCTCTAGACACACCCTTAAACTGACAGCATCCCGGTAGTCTCTTAGAGATACAATGACAGTATCTGTAGCCTTTGTGAGTGATGCTGGTTAGGCTGCTGTTGCACATGGTAATTTCTCCAAGACAGGACTTAAAGAGAGATATTCCTCACTCCAAACCCTGACTTTCTGCCTCCAGGTCTGTCTGGAAAAGGCTGTGCTGCATGTGGTTAGTAGGGAGTCACTGGTTCTTCCCTGAAGTTGCCTGTTCCTGCAAGACACTTTGTGCTTTCCTGTCAATTCCTTTACCTGCTCCATAGTTTTCTGTTAATTCATCAATCAGATTCTAATTCTTGTTTTGAATACATTTATTCCTGGTTACCTTATGTAATTCTGCTTGAAGTTTCCTTAATTGCTAACAATGCTTCATTAAAAATTTAAAATTAAATGGTGGTACAATAATTACATGTGTTTTATAACTGCTTATATTTAAATCACCAAATGCCACTGCTTCCCTCAAATGTCAAAAGATGTTTAGAGGCAGTGGCTCTAATTCCCCAGCAGGATTTATTCACTATTTTTCCATTCAGTTGTTAATGCTCCTAGATTTTGCTGAGTGTGGTCTTGATTGCTTCCATTCTGTTTTTTTCTTTTTATAATATTTTTAGGTGTTTTTGGTCCTTTTTCAAAATTGTCCATCTTTATTTCTGTATAATAATTCCATATTTGTTATGCATATATATGTGTGTTTTATACATTTATATATACATGTACAGACATAAACGCAAACATGAGCACACCGAGGTGTATGTGGGTATGTATGCATGTATATATGTGAAACTATATGTGTGAGTATTTTCCATAAATTTAATAGTATCAGGATCTTGTAGTAATAAAAATCCCTCTACCAATATCTTGTCACTTACTGTTTTGGAGAATTTCCTGGGTGCACTGACCATGTTACCCAGAAACAATTAGACATTTTGTATTAGAGGCAGGATTCATCCCAGGCTATCTTGATTTGGAAGCCAGCTTCTTGTGTACTATGCAGGAGGGCTTAAACTCATAACCAAAGACCCCAATTGGCAGACTCTTCTAATTGCCTAACAAACCAGATAAAAATGTATTTGGAAAATCATTCAGAAGGTAAATGAAACAAAACGTGTACAATACGTGGTTTTCTATGTCAGTATGTATGCTGCAGGGATTCTTTTATATGGTTTTGTGGCCTGCATTTGGTTACCGTTTGATAAAACTCCACAACCCTGTGGTGACTCAGTTTTATCAAAGCATCTCTAATTTATGCAACTATTACATTTTGCTGGACATTTCTAGGCTTCTCGTGTCTTTTTAAAATTTCCAAGTACAAATAATCTTGCTGTGAATAAAATAATCTTTTTTCTGTATTGATAATATTTTCTGAGTATATTCCAAGCAGTGGGAGTTTTTGGTCAAAGTATAGCCATTTTTGTTAATTTGGAACATATTAATAGTATCATTTTCTAAGAAGATTCTGCTGGTTTGAAAATCTTCCAGCAATGGGTGGATGTATCTGTTGCTCCACAAACCAACAGTGCTCTTATTCATATTTTTAAATTTGTTTTCTGAATTTGATGTTAATAAGGTAGAGAATCAGAATGTGATATGGAAGGCATGAGGGTAATGCAACCTTATACCACATTAAAGGAGTCATAGTGTCCAGGATTAGGGAGGTGATGGTCTGAATATATTGTGATATGGTCAAACTTCATTTAAAATGTGATGTTAAGGTCTGGATGACACAATTAAAAAGGACATTTTTAAGTGGAGATTTTCTTGAAGAGAACAGCCAAGATAGAGAAGAAACTCAAGGTCATTCCCCAAAAGTTCTAGAAGACTGTTATGTGCATTGCAGATCTGATTGTTCTGTTTGGTTCCCAAGGGAAATAGGAGAAAACAGAACAAATCTGAGTTCTGAGATAAGGAATAACTTAAGTGTTAGGAATGTAAATATAGATGATGACTTCCCATAAAGTGGAGGCATTCCTGAAAATATTGGATTATCCCTAATTAAGAATGTTGGGAGGAGACTTTTATATATGTATATGAATATATTATATATTATATGCACATTATATATAATATATATTATGTTATGTTATATATGTATAATATATTCAGAAACTGTACATTTTGGATCTGAAAGAGATTCCCATTGAGGTTTCTTTTAGATCCAAAATGTACAGTTTCTGAATATTGCCATTTTAGTTTAAATGTATGTGGACTTGAACAACTTATTTAAAGCAGCATTTCTACATAAATCTATTTTATTGTCAAATTTTTTGTTCAGTTCTGGTTTTTTCAGCAAGAATGCTTGAAAGTCCTCCACCTCATTGAATGACCACATTTTCCCCTGGAATAATATGCTCAATTTTGCTGGGTAGTTCATTCTTGGTTTTAATCTCCCTTAATCCCTTAATCTTCAAAATAGTTTTCTCTTGGAGGCCTGTAATATTTTGTCCTTTAACTGGGTATTCTGGAACCTGGCA
>JAQQSW010019158.1:0-11103 GCA_028646575.1 Pseudocheirus occidentalis | reverse complement strand
TGTATGTCTATGTAGGAGGCTATATATGCATATGAATACATATCTGAGCATGTGTATATATGGGTATATAGATGGCATAGGATCAATTGAATATAAGGGATGATACTTTAAAAGGCAAATTGTGAGGTGGGAGAGGACTAGAATGAGAGGAGACAGGGAGAGACAAAATGGGGTTAATCATCCCGTGTGGAAGAGGCAAGGGATAACTGTTACAGCTTTACTTTCATTACTCTCATTGAATCTGGTTTAGGGAAGAAATGGCATAAACTCTAAATTGGGCATCATGCCACACAAGAGAGTAGGGGGCGTGGGTATGAAAGGCGGGATGATGGAGGGGAGGGGAGAGTCTGGGGGAGGGATTCTGGATGTTTACACTTCAATAATGGGACAGGGACAGGGTAGAGAACAGAACAAGCCAGGGGAGTGATAGGAAGGAGGGTCATATGATCACTGTCACAATATGTCCACTATGAAGATGTCCTGTATAATCACACCTACACAGCCTGTATTGAATTGGTTGTCCTTCCAGTGGGGGTGGGTGACAAGGGAGGAACAGAAAGAATCTAGAATTTAAAGCTCTGCAATACCTGCAACTAGGTATTAAGATATACAGGGGCTGGGGTAGGGAGACCCTCCCTGCCCTACCAGAATGTTAGAGAGCAGACCAGGGGAAGGGCTTTACTGTGGGATCACTGTTTTGGAGTTGGGGTAGGGGAAAGATGTGGAGAAAATTTCTAATTCAAAAATCTCATGAAAATGAATGATGTAAACAAGAAACAAATAAAATTTATTACATAAAAAAAACACGTCATCCTAGGACCATGTCCAGAGTCACAAACATACAGGGAGTCACAAACAAGACTTGCTAATTAACTATCATGAATTTTTAGTTATTCATAGGACCACTGAAAGCATCCATCCAACAAGATTTTACTCTTCCTGCATGTCTTCCTAGTGACCTCATAGAAGAGGGAAGCATTTCCTTAACGGGACCAGGGGACCCCTTAAAGTCTGGTCTACTACATTCTCAGACCTTGTTGTTGGGTCTATGTTGATTTCACAGGCAGAAAGTGAATTGATGGTGGCGCCAGCAATGTTAATGAATGTAATAGTGGCATGTTAAGCTTTGTCTTCCCAGGAACAGAAACAATGAAGGGCTTGAGATCGACTAGACACTGTAAACTTCAATATGGAACAGGAACTGCACAAGGAGCTGGTCAAGGAACTGAGAACTTTCTGTCTTTGAACTCAGGTGACAGCTGGGTAGATTCAAGTAGGAGTTCAGACCATGGAAGAGAAACCATGGAAGCTGAGAGGCTTTCTTGAGTCAAGATGAAAAGACCTCTCCTTGAGTACTTAATGCAAAATGAGAAGATCATGATTTACTGAGGCCTAAGGGCAGAGGACTTTCTACTCAGTATCCTCTCCCTTTCCAGGATGATTGAATTAAGGATGATTGGAAACTAATCTCTGATTAAGAAGATAGAAGACTTTTTGACTGAGAGATTAAGACAATGTGACCTAGGGGTGGAGAACTTTGACCTTTGTACTTTGTGCCCATTAAGGAGGCAATCCTCCTTAAGGATGATTGAACTAAGGAATTACTAAATGACTGTACTTTGTTTAAAACTATGTGGCCATTTTAGTGATAAGTTGTTATGTCATAACACTGTGGATACTGTACTTTAATTTCTATGAATGTTTTGCCTTAATTTACTCCTGAATAGAGAGTTCACTATACTATATAATCTGAACCTTGAAGATGTTCACAGCAGCAGTCCTCTGGAGAGCTGCTTGTGCTTGGCTTTTCAGAGGTCCAGGCTCCTTTCTCTCATACCATGATTCTGAGCTTGGATTTACATAGATTATTACCAATTCATCTCTTGTTGAATGTTAGCTGTAGCATACACTCATGTAAAATGGAAAGATATCTGGATAATAATAATAAGTACTGTTACTTGGTAGATGTATATTAATTTAAGTATCAGCATATTTTTATATAAAGGCAGTTTGGGGAGATTTCTTTTTTTAACATGGATCCTCTGATGACTGAATTTTCCACTTCCACTTCACTCTGCTTGCATTGTTTTCTCATGATTCTTAGGAAATTCCTTTTATTTTTGCACTAATTCTAGAATCTTTGTTGAGTAGTTCAAATATCTTTTAACATCTATTCAGAAGACAGAGAGGCAAATACATTAAGTCAATGAATTTGAAATTATACTTTCTCCACTGAAACAAGACCCAAATTCTTTTTTTTCAGAGCAAGAAGGGTTTATCACAGACTTTAATCATTTAAGAATGCTGTGGTAAAGACATGGGATCTCAGGGAGTGGACAGCCAATAAGGAATTTTAAGCCAGATGGACCCCATCTAAGCCCTGAGACCCTTCAGTACAGCAGAATCCCTTTATAAAGAAAAGAACTATTCCTTAAACCCAAGGGCAGTGACCCCAATGGCAAAACAGAACCTGACTGTAAGGGTCTGCATAATCTATACCCTGAGGCAATTATCCAGGTAATCTAACCCTATTCTTCCCCATCCCCCAGTCTCTTCACTCCTTCCCGTCTCCTGCCCCAATCTATAGCATGATCCTGATTTGGCTCTAATGATGTGAATTTATCATTTTGTGGAGAGCTTTATTTAGAAGGCAGTGGGTGGGAGGGTATGTGCTTAATAAATACTTGTTAAATTATCTGGATAATTAGTCCTATTCTATACTTGAAATGTGTAGACCTATACCTAGGAGAGAGGAGAGCTTCTGAAGGTAGTGAATGAATCTCCCATTTGTAGGCAAACAATTAAACTCTTTGAACTCTGTTTTTTTGGGGGGTGGTGCAGAATTGGCATAATTATCAAGGTAATTTGACCCTGAATTCTTCCCCCTGCCCCAAGAACCTGCTTCCTATTTCATTGAAATATTCAGACCATGGAGGCTAACATGAATTTCTTGTCATTTTTAGAATTAAAAGTGTTAGCTACCTTCTTCTCCCCCATCTCACTGCCAGAGGCAGGGAAAATACAACTGGCAAGGGAGGTGGATAATAGTTATTGACTGTGTCTACCTTACCTGGCTTTATTCTCACATGTCTGCTATTGAAGTAGTTCTTCCAAAGGGAGAGTTGGGCCAGAAAGGTGACTGGCCTCTGGTCATATGATTAGACTGGGGGAGTAAAGGGGGAGGGAGCCTAGCTCTACTCCAATGATATTCAAGAGGATTTACTCCCTCTGGCTACCCACACCATCATAAGCCAACTGGGTCACAATGCTGGCTTCTCTCCTAGGCATGTGTTTGTCCATTTGGAAGGAGGTGATCCAACCCAACTGGAAAGGGAAAGGGATGGTGTTCAGTTTCAGGTCTGTTTGGGAAGTGTAGTACCAGTGCAATATTTACAGCACCCACAATCACAATAAAGGCCATGACTATAAATATTGCATGATGTTTGATTGCAAAATATAACAAACTTTTCATATAGAGGACAGAACAGAAGCATTCAAGACACCAGAAAAGTGAATCACAAAACCAGTAAGTCAGTTCCATCATAATAGTAAAGAAATTAACAAGCCATGAGAGTAGAAAGAGCCATGCCATCCTTCAGCCTTTCCACAAACCACTGTAAGAGCAATATTTACTCACAAACCTCTTCTCTCCTTGCCTTAGCGCCTCTCTCTCTCTCATTTTCTCTCTGGCTCTGATTCCCAGCTTCCTGTAGCTCTGTTCTACCTTTTAGCAAACTCCTCCCACCACAGGTTCCATGTGACTACATGCAGCCTATTAGGGGACAGAATTTATCTTCAAAGCAGAGAAGCTTCCTGTGGGCTCTGCTCTATCTTTTAGCAAACTCCTCCCACCATAGGCTCCATGTGACCACAGTTAGCCTATTAGAGAGCAGAGTTTACTTTCAAAGCAGAGAAGGTCTTCAAATTTCTCCCTAGGCCCACTAAGGGCTAGAGAAGATTTTCAAATTCCCTTTCCCATTTACAGAGGGGGGAGATGGTTGTATGTGGACAGGTGAGTTAAACTGTGTCCATTTTCCTTCCAAATCTCCCTCTCTCCTCCAGCTATTCCTCCCCTAAAATCTACGTGGAGCTATTTTCCTCTAAGGACAGGGAGAGGAATGAGTGAGCTGGATCCAGGGGCTCACGGGAGGCATGCAATACCCCTTCTCAGACTCACATTATCTGCAGTGCTGTTAGGTCTCTGATACCTCACGTGGGGAGGAGACTCCTAAAGAGGGTCATTGATACTCCGCGTGAGATGGACGGGTTGAACCAATCCTCAGCTAACAGGAGTGCACGTGGTCGATCACCTGGGGGCAGACTGCAAAAGCTGCACCTGCTTACAATAAGCAGGATAATCTCTCTGCCTTTGGGGTGAGACACATTGGCTCGGTGTGGTGGGGGCATGGCCAGGGGAGGGGCCCTAAGGGGCCCTGGAGAAAGGACTTAAAGAGAGGCTACTCAGAGGCAGGGGCAGTTCGGTGGAGCCAGGCCAGTCTAGTCCAGTCCAGTCCAGTCCAGTCCAGTCCAGCCACACTCAGATAGAGGATGAACTCTCAATAAAAGCTAGAAGCAAGTCCTGTGTCTTGAGTTTCTCTGTGCAGCTGTTTCTCCTGGAGTGGACGGGAACCGGGGACGCCCGAGGCCTGTTGAGGTGGGTATAGGTAAGCCCTGTACATCCTGACCCAAAAAGATAGCCCTCACCTAAATAAAAAACCAGTAACAGGGTGCCACCAAAGCATCTTGGGGATGCTGCTAGTACCAAGTTGCTGATGTAGCCCCCAATAGGCAATGTCTTGGGACTGGGCATATCCCACAGTGAGGGGAGGGGTGGGGACAGGCCTGGGAGAGCCCGTAGAAGAAGCTCCCCTTCTTGACTGCTAGACCTCTGCTTCATGATCTTCTTATATCTTGAACATTCTTTCTGAAACCAGATCTTCACCTGAGTCTGAGTTAGGCTGCATTGGCAGCTAGTTAAGCCCTCTCTGGAGGGGCCAGGTATTGTGTGTGCTGGAAACACTGGTTCAGATCCTGAAGCTGGAGGCTGGAGTAGATGCTTCTGGGCTTTTTTGGAGCTTCTTGGTCCTGCCATTCAGCAGGAGTCCATCTGGCTGTGGCTTCTCCAGGTCTGCCACCACCTGCAGACTCACTGCAGGGCCCCGGAGATGCACAGAAACGGTCAGGGAGTGCTAGTAAGGCAGATGGGGGCCGTAGAGGCTGATATAAGGGTAACTTACTGCACAGCCATAGGACTGCGGAGCTCCCAGTTAGGGCCCCCCAGGGGCTCAGGGGATCAGGGTTGCAGACCACGGGGGTACAGGAAAGGGAGTATGGGTGCAGAGGGGCAAGGGGGAATTCCTGGAAGGCGGCTTCGGAGGCATCAGGACGTGGGATGGGGTGGGCAAAGGGGTCATGGTTAAAGTGGTCCTGCACTAAAAGGTTCCTGGCACTGGGACCCATGGCCTGGCCAACATCTTCCACCTTCTATCCGTGCCTCCCGCCGTTCTCCCTTCCCCAAGCCTGTGCACCCAGTTCCAATGAGCCTCCCTGTCATGTCTGAACTTAAAATCTTGGGGAAAATCTCTCCTCAGGACGATTACCAAAGAGAGTGAGAAAGGGAAGAAGGGGTAAGAGACAGGCCGAAGCCCCCACTCCCCAGTTTCACCCTTCCCCACCCCAGTTTGTCAAGCCCCTTCCCTTTCCCTCTACTTCTCCATCCACGGCCCAAATTCTTGACTGGCTTAGGTTTTAACTGGTTAGAATATATTGGACAAAACCAGGTAAAATGAAATTTAATAGAGAAAGTATTAAGTATTACATTGAAGTAAAAAAAATTAAAAGTAGGAATCTCTGTATAGCAATTTGTCCTATATCACCTTGGTCCCTAGAAATAGCCTGCTAAAATTTTAACCACTTGCAGAAAGCATTCAGCCCTACCAAATAAATTTCTGAAGTAGCCAAAAAAAAATGGTGACTGCCTCTTGGCTGCCTTCAATATGTTGTTATGCTGCTTCAAGCAGGTTTCTAAGCCTTCGCTCTTCACTGGATTCAGCTATCCACAAATTCTGGCACAGATTCCATCACAGGACTTCCAGTGGTTTGCTCTTCTGACTTTAAAAAATTTATATCTTAGCTTGTTGATTAATTCTCTAATACTTTATTAACTAAGGCAAGAAAAAGTAGACACAACAGGGACAAGAGTGATGGCAAGTCCAGTTGCTCATGGCTTCCTATTGACTTGAATGGAAAGGGATGAAGGCCTTCTCACACATAGTATGGCTTTGCCTCCTCATTAATGTGCACAGCAAGAAAACAAAGAGAGAAAGATCACTTTTTAATTGGCTAGTTCCTTCTCAATGACACCCCAGTGTCATCCAGTCAAAAGTCCATGTCTTCACCACATGGATAGCAAGCCTGAAATATTTATGGAATGTCTTTGTATACTAACTACATAGTCTACATAGGGGATTGACTCAGAGTTCATTGCATATTCTTGTATGAATTGGGATCACATTTGCCCTTTTCCCCATGTTTCCTCCCACCCCCATTATATAGAGGTGATATTTTAGCATATTCTGCCCTGGTCAGATCAGATCTGGCATACATTTTCCAGTTCTTAGTAAAATCTTTTAGGAAAAATATTTAAATGATAGAAGGCATTGAGTAAGGCAATAATATTTTTGAAGTGTTTTGAATTCATACCACCTGAAGATCTATATGAACAGAACAGAGGATTTTAGCTCAGATAAGAGACTACTTGGAACTCATAAGACTAGTGTCTTAAATTTTGTTGAGATCTAAGCACTCAGAAGATGGAGTAGGTTTGTTTTGTTTAACCCAGGAAGACAGAACTATGAGTAATAGGAGTTGAGAAGAGGCCACTACAGGCTTGTTATAAGTTCATCTTCCTAATGATTAGAGGTAGCCTAAAGTGGAATGAACCACCAAGAGAAGCAATAGATTCCACTTTGTTGTCTATTTTCAATCAAAAGCTCTTGTGCGTTATGTTATAGAGAGAATTAGGTATACTATCGAATATATAACCACTGAGATTCTTTCCAACTCTGAAATTCAGTTTCTGATGTTAAATAACAACAACAAAAACCTTCATTCATGAGAATCAAATATGATTTTCCCTTTGTCATGAGATATAGAAGTTAATTTCAGATATGACAGTTGGTTAATACAGTATGATCAGATTTCAAATTGTAATGAACTAATTAAGGGGACCATGTTTTCTCTTCTAACACAGACTAGCAGATAATCTGACAAATGCAGAATGCTTTGGAATATGTTTTTGTATTTATATTAGCCTATAGTTTAGTTGTAAGTGACTTTCATAATGCTCCAAACAGAATAAAAAGAAACCACTCAGATCTGCTTCTGGAGATAATGGCTTGATTATATGGTGTAAAAAGAAAATATCATAACTCAAGATTAGTTAGTACAGAACATCTGCTTACATATAGTTGCCATCTCTTTCTGAGTTTATCTGGAGTGGGTCACATCTCAGTTTCTTCTGAACTGTATGCAGCATTAAGAATAAAAGTAAACAAAAGCTTTAACTAAATAAAGGTGTTTAAGACAGAGGAAGATAATAGGGACAAATGATTAGCATAGAAAACCTACCTACCGCAGAGAAGATGGAATGGAGATAGGTTGTGAATGGATATAATCAGGCTTTTACTGTACCACTTCTAAATGTGCAATTTTGAAAGAAATTCTGTTCATTTCATCCATAAACTCAGTTAACATATTGTAATTATTTGCCATGAATACACTGAAATTATGTACCATCTGGAAAATGATTCTTGGTTAGCTTTGAAAATTCATAAGGTAAAGAAGCATTTTGACACTCAAAAATATACAGCATTCTAAGAATTTAGTTAATCATAAGATAGTTCTGTTAATATTAACTGTATCTACTAAATGCCAAAATCATACAATAGAAAATTACTTAATAGGCATTTATTGTGGACCCAAGACTAAGACTAATGGAGAACCTGCAAAAGAAATAGAAGAGGGGCAGCTAGGTGGCACAGTCAATAGAGCACTGGCCCTGGAGTCAGGAGGACCCGAATTCAAATCTGGCCTCAGACACTTAACACTTACTAGCTGTGTGACCTTGGGCAAGTCACTTAACCCCAGTGGCCCTACAGAAAAGCAAAAAAAAGTAGAATAAGAAATCTCTTTTCCCAAGAAAATAAATATCTAATAAATTGATAGTATCATCAACATAATAATGATAATTCATTTTTGTAGCACTTTGACATTGATAGCTGTAATGGCAATGAAGTTTGAAGATCCCTTTGTATTGGAAAGCTGACAGGCACTTAGCACCCAATTTCAAATTAAGCCTCTGTTAAAGAAACAGAAGGTATGATTCCCTGTTGCTGACATAACAGGAAGGGGCTGAACAGGGAGGAGCTATACCATATTTAAGGAAGAGCACAAGCTGGACAGTCAGAACTTCTTGGGATAAGCTTCATGGAGGCAGACCAGATGCTGCCAGGGAGAGAGACAGAAGTCCTCTCAGGGAGCATCTTAAGGCTGGGCTGCTACTGCTGCAGACTGGAACTTCCATGGGGAAAGGCACTGTGATTTTGATTTTGAGAATGGGGGAAAGTGATTTTGATTTTGAGAATGGAGCTGCTGAAGACTTCCATGAGCCAGCTGGAGCTGCCTGAGGAAGCATGACTGTGGTGTCAGGACTTTATTTGTCTGTGGCTCTGTTAGTTTTTCTCTTCCAAGGAACAGAAATTGTGAAGGACTTCAGGTGGACTGGACACCGTTAGCTTCAATATGGAGCAGGAACTTCACAGGGAGCTGGGCAATGAACTGGGAGCAGTCTGCCTTTGAACTCATGTGGCAGTTGGTTAGATTCAGGTGGGAATTGGGATTATGGAAGAGGAGCCATGGAAGCTGAAAGCCTTCCCCAAGTCAAGATGAAAAGACCTCTCTGTTGCTACCAAGTAGTAACTGATGAAATTGTCTGAGTAGTGACTGATGAAATAGGATGCTGAGTAGTGATTGATGAAATTGTAATTTACTCGTGACCTAGGGGTGGATGACCTGTGTTTTTTCCACTACTCCTTAAGAGAGTACTGAATAGTAACTGTTGAAATTGTAACTTACTTGTGACTGAGAGGTGGATGGCCTGTGTATTTTCCACTACCCCCTAAGAAAGTAGTGAGTAGTGACTGATATTGTAACTTAATTGCACCCCATGGGTGGAGAACTTTGTTGTGCTTTGTGTCCTTTGCCTCCTTAAGGATGAGTGATTCAAGGATTAAAGAGGCTCTCATCCTTAAGACTGATTGAATTAAGGATGATTGAATGATTGAGTTACTAAATGATTGTACTTTGTTGAAAACTATGTGACCAATTGGGTGAAAACTATGTGGTCATTTTAGTGATAAGTTGTTGAGTTGTGATATGGTGAATGCTGTATTTTGATTTTTTTGTGATAAGTTGTAATATTGTGAATGATGTACATTGGTTTTCTGTGAATATTTTGCTCTGATTTGTTATTGAATAGATAGTTCACTATACTATGTAATCAGAACCTTGAAAGCTGTTCACAACAGCAATTTTCTGGAAAGCTGCTTATGTGTGGCTTTACAATAGCGTATTCCTCTTGGTGATGCTATCAGGTAGTGTATTATTAACCCATTTTACAAATAAGGAAACTGAGGTTTAGAGAGTAAATGATGTGGCCATAGTCAAATAATGTGTCAATACTTGGATGTATTTGTGATCCTCTCCATGCTTTCTTATTCTGGATAATGCTTGTCCCCATCCTTTAGAAAGCCCAACATGCAGGAAGCCTTCTCTAGTTGTTGTAGGATATTTTTGTTTTGTCTTGTTTTTAATTATGTAGATACTAGTGTATCAAAAAGGAGACATATAGGTAAAGAATTCCCGCTTGTCCAGATTATAATATATGATATGATAGACAACTATGTGGTAGAGCTTATCGATCTCTTGTATACACATATAATGGGGGCTAGCCAGTGGAGCCTAGCATTGAGAGCATATACAGTGCTTTGCCTGGTACCAGCCCTGGGGTGCTTGATGTTCCTGCTTCTGGAATTTCATGAAACTGAAAATAATGAGTTAGGCTCAGAATGGAACATAAACGGAATGTGCTGGGTCACCTTCAGGAACCTGTAAAGTTCTTTCAGTGACAGATAGCTTCTCACATCTTTGAAACTACAATATTCTTTTGGTATTACTATGTGGTTGTGAGTCATAGAAAACCACAGTCTTCAAAGAATTGAAATTAAAAAATTACCCAAGAGGAAATAGAGAGGTTCATGGTAAGCTCAGAGAGTTGTAGCAGATAATGAAAGTGCAGAAAAGGAAGTAATCACAGAAATGAAAAAAAATTGATGGTCTGGTAATAGTCAGCAATAATTCTGGACAGTAGTATCCTAAGAATATATATAGCAAGGAAATGTAGCCTTCAAGATCCATTCAGCACTTTGGCAGAACCCCCTAGGAACCTTCTAGAAAGCTGTAGGGGAAAAAAGTCACTGTAATGGTAATCAGTTTGTTGGATATTTAGGGCTAAGTGGATAGGATACTTAGGGCTAAGTAGATAAGATACTTAGGGCTAAGTAGATCAGATACTTAGGGCTAACTAGATCAGTAACTTAGGGCTAAGTATAGAACTCTGTCCATTGGTGAAAAGGTGTGAATTCCCCTGTTGACGTGGAAGAATGTTATTGGCTGAGACACTCCCCTGTTGACTTGGGAGAAGGCCAGTGTTTATAAGCAGGAGAATTTTGGAGAGACAGACAGATTTTTGGATTTGGCTCCTCTGTGAAGCTGACTGAAGACATGAACAGGATGGGACTTTGTTGGTGGCCTGGCTGATCCTTGAGTTCCAGGCAATAGAAGTCCTGAAGGGTTTCAGGTGTGCTGAACCTTGTGAATTCAGTGTGTGCCAGGGATTGCCCTGAGGACTGGACAAGAACCTGCCAGCTTTTAGCTCCTGAATCTAGGTGATTGTTTGACAGACTCAAGAGGGAGCTGGGACGAGGGAAGAGGATCCAGGGAATCAGAGAGACTACCCAGAGTCAAAATGAAGAAAAGACCTCC
>JAQQSW010019157.1:0-11103 GCA_028646575.1 Pseudocheirus occidentalis | reverse complement strand
ACCTGGCTAAAGTAGAGAGGGCAGTATGCATGCTGAGTAACACGACAGCCATTGCAGAAGCATGGGCGCGTCTGGATCACAAGTTTGACCTTATGTATGCCAAGCGGGCGTTTGTGCACTGGTATGTGGGTGAAGGCATGGAGGAAGGAGAGTTCTCAGAGGCTCGGGAAGATTTGGCTGCCCTGGAGAAGGATTATGAAGAGGTAGGCACAGACTCTGTCGAGGGTGAAGATGAAAGTGAGGAATTCTAGAAGGCATCTAGCAAATGAACTGTCTGCCCCATGCATCTTTTTTATGCCACTTTATAATAAAGTTTTTTCTTACTTGCAATAAACATGGACTTTTTTTTTTTAATTCTTGCACACACCACTGAAGCTTGCACACTGCTCCTTTTCACTGGCCTTTTTTCATCCTTTTGCTCCCTTTGAACGAGAGTGAAAGCTTTGAAGATGGGCAAATGGAACCTCTTTCTTCCTTTTCAGACAAATTTCCTTCCATATTTTTACACTGAATCTTGGAGAGTCTCTCTGTGTTGGAGGGCCTTAAGTGAGGCTGTCAGAAGCCTTTCCTGCCTTCTAGGACAACTGCCCCTATTTGAGACTCCAGTCATCTCATGAGCAGAATTCAATTTCCCTTGGGACTCCACATGTAGGCACTTCCCAGTCAGTGTTGAGGCGGGTTTGTATCAGCTAGAACAACCAGTTCTGAGGCCTGGACTTACTGAGAATCAGGTTTTCCTTTCAGTTGTTACTCTGGGACATGTACTGTTGAAAAGCCCAGGCTTGTGACACAAGTGCCTCCCTTCATCTATGGGATCAGTCCCAGTTTGGAGAACCCCCCCCTATATCTCGGGAATTCTCGTCCAAGATTCTCTGGTCCTATGTATCACCTAACATGGGCTTTTTACTAGCAGTTTTATGTTTATATCAATTTGTCAAGCTTCACATTAGCATGCTTACCCCTCCCCACCTTCTTTCCCCCTTTAAAATTCTGTTTTTTTGTTCTCTTACTGTCAGTCTCCCTTCAAGAAGTATGATCATCAGCCTTTTTGCTTGTCACATAAAAATGTCTTTCCAAATGGGGCTCTCAGCCTCTTTTCCATCAAGGTCCTCTTCTCCCCTTGTGTCCAGTTTCCACCCATTTCTCCCTCCTTCATACAAACCCATTCTTATCTATTAACTGCCCACATGGCTCCTGGCAATACTACTTTGGCAAATATACCCTTGCTAACACCCCGAAGTCCTTCCACAGTTGCTCTGGACTCTCCTCTCAAAGTAATTCCCAGCCAACCAATTACCATTATCATTCCTTTTCACTGAAGTGACTTGCCTGGGATTAGGACAGATCCAGGGTAATATGATTTGGAGGAACATCTCACTCCTGACTAGTAATAAGCATTTAATAAATGCCTTGTTCACTAAGTAGGAAAAGAGGTGAGGGCTCTTCTGGGTGTGTTCATGGAATCTTGGATGCCATCTGCCAGTGACCTATGACCCACAGACAACAGCCTCCCTGACAGGTAGAATACATGCAGTCAAACCTGTGCAACCGGCTGCCCCTCCTGTTCATTGGTTTCACAAATTTTTCCTACCTAAATGGATGTAGCAGATTACAGTGGAAAGAAGACTTCCAGAATCAGGAGTCAGAATACCTGAATTTAAATCCTACTTCAGACCCTCACTCCCTGTGGGACTTTGGGCAACTTTAAACTTTCCTTGGCCTTGGTTCCCTCCTCTTTACAAAGGAAGTTTTGTATAGTTTTGAGGTGCCTTTCACTCCAAGTCCATGTCCTGTGTCAGAAGCTGCCAGAGTCCTTTGGGCTCAGCTCGATTTCTTCCCTTCTCTCTCCCTTTGCAGAAGTGGAAACAATTCTTCATTTCCTTATAGCTCTCTCTGACATGCTGACACCCACATTCATATTGGTTCTATAATGCAATATCTTGGTCTTTAAGGGAAGGAGGTAGTAGGGTTGGGGTAGGGCAGATTCAGGTCTCAAAGCTGGCACAACTAGTAGATTGACATTGTCACCAAGGTCCCAGGCATCTCTGTCAACCTTTGAGCTACTCTTCCTCTTCCTCCTCAGTTATGTAAAACTCTCTTCTTTGTTTTCCATACTTAGAGGGAAAACTGTCCAGTAGAAGGGAAAGGCAAGGTAAAGTGTGGAGGATCAGTCTTAATTCCCTCAGTGTCAAAGTACTTCCAGCCAGTCTGTCTTCATTGGCAGGTTTCCCACAAGAAGTCAACTTTTTTTTTTCTTTAAGCAGACCTGTGATTTCATTGGTGTGAGGAAACTTCCTTAACCAATGAAGTTCTGCCACTTTTGGCCTTGGAGAGTAGCCTAGGTGCATTGAGCCAATGACTAGTCCAAGGTCACACAGCTGATCTACATCAAAGCTATTCTCTTCCTGACTCTGAAGCCAACAAATATCCATCTGCCATCTTGTTCTTAGGTTCTTGGGGTTAGGAAATGAAGAATGATTCCTTACCTCTGTGTTACACTGCCACATTGCAATGATTCTATGAATTTCAGCAAACGCCTGTGAGGTAGACAGCACCGAAGCCAATCTGAGTAACCTCTCCTTAGCCAAAAGCCTGGATTTTTCTTAGTAGAGGTAAGGTAGAAGAAGGAGATTTGTGAGATCTGTCACTTGGGGAAGATAAGACACACCCAAATACAACCAGCCCTGAGGGGCTCAAGGGAAAATAGTTTGGCTTGAGACCTTTCTTGGGGTAGTGAAGTATATAGAATGCTGGGTTTGGAGTCAGGAAGTTCAAATCTAGCCTCAGACACTTAGCAGCTGTGTGACCCTGGGCAAGTCATTTAAACCTGTTTGCCTCAGTTTCTTCACCTGTAAAATGAGATGGAGAAGGAAATGGCAAAAGATTCTAATGGCTCTACTAAGAAAACCCCTCAAAAATTCCTCACAGATACTGAGACACAGGTAATCACCACCGCTCATCACGAGCTCCCCTGAGGGCTAACTGCTAGGGGTAGTGGGAAAGCAAGAGGAAAAAAGCTCAAAACCAAACCCAGGCCCTACCGTCCCAAAGCTCACAGTCTAAGGGAGGGGACAGGATGTCAATAAGCATGTACAAATAAGATATATATACAGTGTGAACTGGAGATAATCAGAAGGAAGGCACTGGGAGAGAAGAAAGCCTTTTCCCTTGGACTTGAAGGAAGCCAAGGATCATAGATAAAGACAGAGAATTCTAGGCAGGAGACGGTAAAGATGGATGGAGCAGGGAGGCAGAGGAGAGGAGAAGATCCCCGGAGTGCAGGGTGTGGGAAGGGAATAAGGTAGAAAATGCCTAGGAAGGCACCAGATTTTGAAGTGACTTTGAATGACAAATAGAGGATTTTATATTTCATCCTGGAGGTGACAGGGAGCCATTGGAATTTATCTGGCAGTGGAGAGTAGAGGGAGGAACATGGTCGGGTTTGAACTTCAGAAAGGTCTTTGACAGCTAGGTGAGGGATGGACTTGTGGCAGGCAGACCAACCAGAAGACCATTGCAATAGTCCGGGTGAGAGACGGTAAGGGTTTGAACCAGGGTCTGGCAGCACTTGAGGAAAGAAAGGGGTATATACAAAAGATGCTGGAAAGGTAGACTACACTGCTCTTGGCAGCTGATTAGATATGAAGGCAAGGAGAGTGAGGAGTTGAGAATGACTTGCAGGCTACCAACCAGAGTGACCTAAAGAATGGTGCTGCCTTCGATGGTAATAGATAAATTAGGAAAATGAAGGGCCTTGAGGCAGAAAGAGAATGAGTTCAGTTTGAGACATGTTGAGTTTAAAATGACCTACGGACATTCAGTTCAAGATATCTGATAGGCAATTGGACAGGAGAGATATAGGGGAATAGGTTTGGATAAGCAAATGTGGGAATCACTGATTCTATGGACGCTGATAAGATCCAGAGCGTTAACTCAACCTAGTTCTCTGTCTACCTAACCCCTCTGTCTAGCCAGCCCTTACTAGCCCAAGCTCTGCACCATCCAGATGAGCTATAACAGAATTTGTGGTTCAGCCATTTTTAGTCATACCTGATTCTTCATGACCCTATTTGGTGTTTTCTTGGCCAAGATACTGGAGTGGTTTGCTATTTCCTTCTCCAGTTGATTTAACAGATGAGGAAACTGAGACAAATAGGGTTAAGTGACTTGCCCAGGGTCACACAACTATTAAATGTCAGATTTGAATTCAGAAAGATTCCTCTTCCTGACTCAAGGCCTGGTGCTCTCCCCACTCTTGCCCATAATAGAATTATAAGACCATAAATGTAAAGCTGCAAGAAACCTTAAAAAACATTCCTACATGTCCTTAGATGCCTCCCTTCTCCTACTTTATAGACAAGGGAACTGAGACACAGGGAAATTGGGACTTGCCCCAGTGTCTGAAGGTGAATTTGAACCCAGATCTCACCAATTCAAATTCCTAAGCTCTCCCCACTACTCTATATGGCCTCTCTCACCACCTTCTAGCAGTATAGACAGCATTCAGGGATATTAAGGGGCCCCCTGAACTTGTCTTTTTGAATTTCCACCCTTTCCAAAAACACTGAACCCAGAGCCTGCAGGAGGCCCTGAATGTGTCAAAGACAACCTCCCTCCCCTCAGGCGACAAGTGATTGTTGTACCCCCAAATGGATACCTGGTGTGTCCTTGGGAGGCACCCACCAGTCTGTGCCAGGATGAAGCCCTTTGCAGATAATAGACCCTCCTCCTATTTTCACAGGTAAAAAGAATGCCATCACTTTGATCCTCCTCTCAGAAGGCTTCCTGCTTTGCCCACCTTACTGCACCTTTGCCCCTCCCATGCCAGGCCCCGTTAGGTAGGGAATGATGTTTTCTCCTCCTCCTTTGGCTGTACTATCTAAATATGCAAACTTCTATAAGGCCTGGAAACTCTTTGGGGTCCACATGCACATTCATTCCTATTGTGATAAACTGGGTTTTCATTTAAGTCTCACAACTGTTGACAGCAGTATGCAGTGCGTACCACCCCCACCTACTTCTTGTTCAAGGCATAATCAATAGTATCATTGATTTAGGAAAGGGTTTGCCAACTGAGTACCCTATAGATCAATTTGCCTTCTCTGACACTTCTTCCCCCTCAACCAATGGCAGTCCCCACCCTTATCACCCTTCCCCCATACCCACCCCCATTGGCAAAATGGCCTCCTTAGCTACCATTCCCACATATGTATCATCTTCCACTATTAGAATGGAAGCATCTTAAGGGATGGGACTGTCTCCCTTTGTTATATTTGTACCTCCAGCTTTCTAGCCTGTAGCAGAGTGCCTGGCACAAGGAAGCACTTAATAGGCTTGGTGTTTTTTCATTATTACAGTGGGTTTTCATGACTCATTTACGTGGGAGTACCACTTCTATGAAGACCCAGCCCAACTCTTCCCAGGGAGGGTTCTGTGGCTTCCTTTGAAGTGGTACTGAGACAGAATCAGGAAGCAAGTGGCAGGAAATATCTCCCCACTCACCAGGCTTCCCTGCCTCAGGCTGTTTCTGCTGGGAAGGACAGCAGCACAATGTGGTGCTATGGCCCTGGAGTACAGACTGAGATTACAGAGCTAGCATCTGCTACTAGCTGTGTCCGTGGTGGGAGGTGGGAGTGGCTGGGGAGAAAGGGTCTTTCCCCCATCTGAGCTTCAGTTTCCCCATCTCTAAAATGATTCCTTGCTCTTCAGTCGATTGGTCATGTCCAACTCTTCATGACCCAGTGGACCATAGTATCCATGGGGTTTTCTTAGCAAATATACTGGAGTGGTCTGCCATTTCCCTCTCCAGTAGGTTGAGGCAAACAAAGGTTAAGTGACTTGCCCAGAATCACACAGTTAGTAAGTGTCAAATTCGAACTCAGGTCTTCCTGACTTCAGGCCCATCACACTAACCACTGATCCACCTAGAATGATACAGATGGATTAATAAAGTAATTGAGGTTTATATAATGCTTTACATATGTTTGAGTCTCACAACAACCCTGTGAAGTCAAAACTACAGACGTTATCATCATGTCCATTTTACAGATGAGGAAAACAAACCTAAAGTGAGCCTCCAGCAATCACACAGCTAGTCTCAGAGGGAGGACTTGACCTTTCAGTGGGTCAGTCACCAAGTGTTTATTAATGACAGTTTTTCTGATTCCAAGTTAATTGCAATGCCTTCTATAGCCAGGGGTGTAAAGGTCAATATTGAACAACTGACTTTCTTTTTTTTTTCATCTCCTCCTGCAGTTTGTCTTTTTTTAAAACATATTTTCGCATTAGTCATGTTGTATAAGAAGAATCAGAGCAAAAGGGGAAACCCATGAGAAAGAAAAAAAGAGAGAAAATAGTCTGCTTCGATCTGTATTCAGAGTCCGTAACTCTTTCTCTAGATGTGGATTTCCTTCATAAGCCTTTTAAAATTGTCTTAGAGTGTTGTATCGTGCAGAAAAGCTAAGTCTGACAAAGGCGGTCACCACACAACGTTGCTACTACTGTGTACAATGTTCTGGTTCTGCTCATTTCACTCAGCATCAGTTTAACAACTGGATTTCTGAAAAAGAAAAAAAAAGAATTTATACAAGACAATTTAAAATTTCACTTAATTTATTAACATTTTCCCATCATTTGCTTAAGTCTAAACCAGAGGATTGGCAAACTTTGGCCTAATGTTAAGTACAAAATGGAAGGAACACAGAAGTTTGAAAAATATCTGGAGGTCTTAGTGGATTGCAAAATCAATGTGAATTAGCAGCTATGTAGCTCAGTCACTAGAAAGCTGGGCCTGGAGTCAGGAAGATCAGAGTTCAAATCCAGCCTTACTTACTAGCTGTGTGACCCTGGGGAAGTCACTTCACCTCTGCCTGCCTCAATTTACCCAATGATAAAATGATAAAAATAAGGGTCCATACCTCAAAGGGTTGTTGTGGAGATCAAATGAGGTCATATTTGTGAGAAATTTGGCAGATAGTAGGCATCTCTCAATGCTTGTTCCCCTTCCCCTTCTGCATCTACTGTGTTATTGCAATTTTAAAAAATCATTGTGATCTACATGAAGATATAAGTAGCCTACAGGAATAGGAAATGATGCCCCCAGTCTATGCAGCTCTTCTCAGATCATATCTGGAGACGTGTGTAAGATTTCTGAAGCCCCATTTCAGACAGAATATGGAAAAACTGGGAAATTTTAGAGGAAGGCAGCTAGGCTAGTCAGAGGTCTTAAGATCACGTCCTATGTACATCAGTTTCAGTAAATGGGCTAAATTAAACTACAGGAGGGAAAACTTACATGGGGACCTGATGGTGATTTCTTGGCACTCCTCTGAAAGAGGAATTAGGTTTATTCATTACATCCCCAAAGGACAGAGCCTGGAGCCACAGGAGGAACTCGCCAAGAGTCAAATTAAGATTTGGCAGTCTTCCTAACAACTGGAGCTAACTCAAAGGAGAATGGGCTTCCAAGAGAGGTGGAGGGGTTTTTCCTTATTGGCAGACTTCAAGGATGCTGTCCCAAGACGGTCACTAGTGACTGAGATCAAGGACTCTTTTTCACATCTGGGTAACACTAGTTGGGTGCAGATGTTCTTTTCAATCATAAAATTCCAATATTCTGCCATCTTGAAAGCCTCTTTTAGCTCTTTCTTCTTTATAATTTTTATTGATTTACTTGTTGGTATATCGCCTTCACTTCTGAATGTCTTTCTCTCCTTTTTTTATCCATCCAGATATTCCTTGTTACAATGAGTTAAAAAGAAATAGCAAAAACAAAGTTCAGAAAAACTGTAAGGTTGTGTCCTCCCAGACTTGAGAGTCTGCTTTTGCAGAACGTAAGGGGATGATAACAAAAAATAAAAGATGTTTCCTTAACGTCACATAGTTGGGGAATTTTTTCCTGGTATATTAAAAAGTTTTGCTGAATTTTTTCTCTTCCTCCTTTTTGTTGTTGTTGCTGTTGAAAATTAAATAAGAGATAGTGGGATGGCTGTATGAAAGGGAGATGGTTAATGATACAGGAGAATATCTAAGGATATCAATAAAAATCTTAAGACAGAAAAAAAGAGAAAGAGGGAGAGAGAAAGAGAAAGAGAGAGAGAGAGAGAGAGAGAGAGAGAGAGAGAGAGAAACAGAGAGACAGAGAGGCAGAGAGAGAGACAGAGAGAGACAGAGAGATGGTCCCCTTTGAGATTTTGAGTGACAAGTTGTCCTGGTGTTGTTCAGATTTTGAACAAATTTAAGTTGCTCCGGTATGGAGCAAAAAGCCATTTATCAGACTTTAAGTGGCCTTATTTTTATTAGAAAAGGCTAAGAATGTGGCTGGACAGTTACTGAACTTGACCCCTGAGCATGGATTATTCCTGTACTTTTTCTCTAACCACTAATTTGCACAGATTAATGGGTGAGATTTAGAGCTTAAGAACTTCAGAATCCTCAGCCACTTTGTAAACAGGCATTTATTGTGCTCAATGCTGAGGATGCAGTGAAGGCCAAAACTAGGAACCTGAGAGTTGATAATTAGTAAGCCAGTAGGGCAGTTGGGCAGCTAGGTGGTACAATGGATAGAGCACCAGGTCTGGAGTTAGAATGACTCCTCTTCCTGAGTTCAAATCTGGCCTCAGACACTTACTAGCTGTGTGACCCTGGGCAAGTCACTTAACTCTGTTTTCCTCGGTTTCTTGATTTGTAAAATGAGCTAGAAAAGAAATGGTAAATCACTCCAGTATATATGCCAAGAACACCCCAAAGTGGGGTCACAAACAGTTGGACCCAAATGAACAACAAAGGGCAATTAACCTTTATCTCATTTTTTAACCTGTTCTGAAGAAATGTACATTTTGTAAATGCATGATGATTGCAATAAACTAGGATAAGGAAATCCAGGTCCCTACAAGAGAGAATTTAAAGGGTTAACCCTAAAGTCATCAGCTTACTCAAGTGACCCTCTTCTCCCTTCTCCTGCTTAGGAACTGTAAGCCTCAGTGTGAAGTAGAGACTTCTATTGGTCCTAGGGGAAAGAAGGAAGCAATCAATTATCAAGCACTTGGTAATATGCTAAGTTCTTCACAAACATTATCTTATCCTATCCTCACAACAACTGTGAGGTTGGTGGCATCATTATTCCCATTTTTATAGTTGAGAAAACTGAAGCAGACAGAGGTAAAGTAACTTATCCAGGGTCACATAAATAGTGTCTGAGGCTAGATTTGAACTCATGTCTTCCTAACTCCTGGCATAATATTCTATTCACTTTATCACCTAACTGCCTCTGCAAAGTTTCCTGCTCTTAATGAAAGAGGATAGCAATATCCTGTATTATGGGGACTTGGGATCACACAAGCCTGAAGGTTGAGCAGTGACCATCCATCAAGGAGAAGAGACCAGTGGATCAACATTCATCAGAGACTGTGAGTAGGAACTGCATAAAAACATCAGTAGCCCCATAGCTTGCAGTCTTTATAGGTATGATCTGCTTCTCTACACATATGCTCTGGTCACACAGTGTAAGGGCCACTTTAAACCTTGAATGACTAGAGGTCTCAACTTGGTCAGTATGTCCTCGCAAACAGGAAGACTGGAGGCAGGTCTAAGAGGCATCCATGCATTTGCCTCGCCCCTGTGACCATACTTCCTGTTAACCAAGCACTTGCTGTCCCCTATCCCACGGGTACAGGGGTATTGGAGGATGAAAGGTGATGGGTGGCATAGAGCATGCACAAATAAGCAGAGGAGTACTCCCAGCCTATCAAGCTACTGTTACTGAGGCAAGTGATGTGGGGAAGACAGACAGCCTATATAAGGCAGAGGAGCAGAGGAGAGCACAGGACACAGCACACAAGGAGGCACGACACACATGGGGATAGGGCACACAATAGGATAGAATAAAGAAACCTATACTACTCCACCAAGGTGTCTAACTAATCTGTCTGTCTAATCTGGGAGTATCCCAAATGGTTGTGGAGGCGACTGAAACTGTCCACATGGACTGAGGTATGTGACTAAGGAAGTTAACAGTCCAGCAGGCCCAGGCAACACAGAAACCCTGCTTGTACATCTATTCTGACCTCAATGTGTATTCATTATTCTTTCTGATGCTTTTTGTACATGGGGGATAGTTTCCCAGTACATGGGGGATAGTTTCCCAACTTTATAGGGAGATATTTTGTTGCTACACTTTTTAAAATGTCTTTGCTTTGGGCTAATTGTGCCTTCTGGCTGGCTCTTGAGAAGTAAACACATTGGTGGGGGCTCATGACATTTCAATTTTAGGAGTACCTTGAATCTGGGATGGTTGTCTCCTGGAGATTTAAAAGTGTGAGTTAGTGGGCAACTCTCAGATTACTACATAACCAACATATTAGTTGAGGCTGACAGTATGTGTAATGTTCCACATGCATCATCTACTTGTCAGAGCCAATTAATAAGCATTTGTTAGATCCTTATTATATTACAGACACTAAACTAAGTGTGTTGGGGGGGGATGACTATAAAGAAAGGCAAAGATGATTCCATAACAATCATGCCTTCTGATGGGGGAGATGTGTAAGTAACTAGGAACATACAATATATAATACAGAATAAATGGAAGGTACTTCTGAAAAGAAGGAATAAAGATTCCCCTCTACCTTTCTAAAACCTTTCCACACTTAAAAATAGGAAAAAGAGAGAGAGAAGCAGGGGGTATGAGGGGTATCTGGGGTCCAAGTGGGGTGTCTGAGAAATGGTTTCTCCTCCACCCACCCCCAGTTCCCTTCTCCTGAAATGTTGGTGGTCTCTGTTAATTTTGAGCGCTATTCCCCACCTAGGGAAGCTATTTCACAAGGGGCTGGGGACGGGAAATGGGACAGAATGGGGTACCTGTCTTCCTTGAAGGATTCTTTGCAGCAGTCTCTGGAAGAGTTGCGCATGGTGCAATTAGCAGCAGAATGGACTCTTGGGACTGGTGATTTCTTTAGCTTCCAGTCATCTCCTCCTGCAGCTCTAGAGATGACCACCCATGTCTGGACAGCACTGAAGGTCATTTCATCTAAACCACTGTCCTATAGCCAGCTCTACATTTGAACTACAACTGCTGGATGAGTACCCAATTCCCCTATTGGCCAG
>JAQQSW010019156.1:0-11103 GCA_028646575.1 Pseudocheirus occidentalis | reverse complement strand
GTATCTTGGTTTCTCATAAAGTTATTAGCTTCCACTTGCTCCACTCTAATTCTGAAGGAATTATTCTCTTCAGAATGCTTTTGAGATTCTTTTTCCATCTGGCAAATTCAACTTTTTAAGGAATTCTTCTCCTCACTGGCTTTCTGGGCCTCTTTTGCCATTTGAGTTAATCTATTTTTTTAAGTGTTGTTTTCTTCAGTCAGGTTGTTGACTCTCTTTTCATGGTTTTCTCGCATCATTCTCATTTCTCTTCCCAATTTTTCCTCCACTTCTCTTATTTGGTTTTCAAGGTCCTTTTTTAGATTGTCCATAGCTACTAGGCATTCTTCCAGTGTCATATTTTTATGGGTGTTTAGGGTGGCTGCGTGGGAGCTGTGGGATGCTGCTGCTTCTATGCCGCCATCTTGGCTCCACCCCCAGAAGACCAAATAATTAGTTATTAATATAATACAAAAATAATCACTTCACTGAGACTTTTGTTTTTAATAAGATGCTTTGTCTTCACTAATGTGGTTTACGAGTCAGACACATTAACTTTGTGATCATGGGCAAGTCACTTTCAATGGTTTAGGCAGGACTCCCAAACTCTTAGATTCTAGAGAAGGTGCTGGTCTGACGCCAAGGAAAGACTTCTCTGTGGTAATGACATCACACAGGTCCATTTCCCTACCCCTATTCCTAAAGCCATTAGTGGCCTTAAGCAAATGAAAATGTTTGAATTTTCCATATGCTTTGTTTTTTTTTAATAGTTTTTACAACCAAATTATATCTTAGTTTCAAAGTTTTTAAGAAAGTATAGATATCTAAGCAATTATTTAGTTCATCCCCTTTGTTTGCTGAGGGAACTGAAGCCCATGGAAATTAGGCCATTTACTAAAGTTCATGGAATTGATAATTAAACCAACATCAACTTGATTCCTAGACCAGAACTCATTTCTCCAAACCATAGGCTTCATCTCCTGTATGCTGGCAATTTCAATGTAAGGCATAGTCTCACTTAAACTATTGTTCCTAATAGAAGTGTGAATCAGCTATATGACTGCTCATTGATTTTTTTCCCCTGAATTGTAGATCATGTTGTCTTTATTAGTAATGTATATTACATGTCAAGGATGAGAGAAAAAGGAATAAGTGTGTGTGTGTGTGTGTGTGTGTGTGTGTGTGTGTGTGTCTGGGGCAGGGGGATATTACTTCTCTTCTTCCTTAAATATATGATACATTATATGATATATTTTATATATAATATTTTATTAATTAAATTTAATTAATATTTAATTAATAATATTTTATAATTGTAGTGTATTTTATAATCATGTGTTATATACTATATATCTATTATAAATTATGTATATACATTATATACCTCCAATATCCCTTTTTTCATTTTCTTGCCTGCCCTGTTACAGCCTTTACATCCTTCTTACTTTTTCTCTCACATCTTCTTTGTCTTTGGTGTTCTTGAATCATAGAATGCAGGAATCTCAGAGATCTTCTAGCCAAGGCTCTTAACCTGAAGCCTATTAACTTTTTTTTATTACTGTATTTCAATCTAATTGGTTTTCTTTGTAATCCTATACATTTTATTTTACACATTTAAAAAATTATTGTGGAAAGGGATCCATAGAGGAGAAGGAAGGGAAGGCATTTTTTCGTGCCAAGCACTTTTCTAAACCCTTTTTAGAATTTGTATCTCATTTGAGATAGGCCTCTGCAGGCTGCCAAAAGAAGTCATGTCACACAAAAAAGTGAAGAACCCTTGCTTCAGTCCAACCCCCTAAGTTTACAGATGAGAAAACTGAAGGCCAGAAAAATGAAGTAACTTGCCCAAAGTTACCCAAACGGTTCATGAGAGAGTCAGGGCTTGACCCCAAGTTTTCTAACTCCCAGTCAACTGTGCCACATTTTTCATTTAAATTTCCCACATACCCCAACCTTCTTCCATTCATAATTTTCTCTTTGTGCAAGATATCCCCATGGTATCCTTTCTCAGAGCATCAAGAAATGTCTTAATCCCTAAGGTACAAACTGTTTGGGTTGTACTTCCATTTATCATTATTATTATTTATTTCTACCCATCTACTACTACCACTACTATTGCTACTAAGCTAACATTTATATAGCACTTTAAATTTTTATGTAAGCACTTTACAAAAGTTTCATTTTATCCTTAGAACAACCCCAGCAGGTAGGTGCTGTTGTTATCCCTGTTTTGCAGATGAAGAAAAGAAAGAGATTGTGACCAAGGTCACACAGCTAGTGTCTACAGATGGATTTGAATTCAGGATTTGTCTCCAAGTCTAGCATTCTATCTATTTCTTGGCCACCTAGTTGCCTCTTTCCAGTGCCAGCGTTAGCTTCTCTTCTAGTGTTCCTTCTACTCACTAAGACTCATGGTTAGCCCAGAGCAATTATACTCAGTGTTCCTGCCTATCTCCTTCCCTCTTTCCCTCCCAACCTGGAATCTTACAGAGGGAATAAACTGAAAGGGAACAGAAAAAAAATAAGATGCAGATTTTAAGTGTTGGTACCTAGCATCTCTTTGGCCCATGGACCATTCTCAATCACAAGACTGCCCCCCGATCCCAGCAGAACTTCTATGTATAACATGAAATCTTGGTGTTACTAATGTTCCATTCTCAGAACTAACCACCCACTTGGCAGCCTAGAAAATAGCCCCCCTGCCTACTTGCCTGTGGTACACTGTGATTTGTGCCAAGCAGCTGAACATTCACTGCCTGCATAATGAAGTTCAATTCTAGAACTGAAATCTGTTACCTCTCCCTCAAATCAAAACTGAATTTTGCAAGGATGGACGTAAGTAGTTACCATTTTCAGGCCAGGGCAGGGTAGGAGTCAAGGGGTTCAACTTTCATCTCAGCCCTATATAGCTCCTCATAAATACTGAGGAGACCACTCTTGGTCCTTCTGTCATATCTGTTCTCCTCAAGGTTTTATTTTTGAGAGGTGCAGCCCTGGTTTGGTCTTGTTTGTGCAAGTGGTCAGCCCAGAACAGCATGGCTAGTAAAGAAGGAATTCCCTACACTACCTCTTCGAATTATAGAATCAAAAGAGTTATTGACTGACAGCCACATTGAAGACCATCCAGTCCGTGAGTTCTTAACCTTTTTTGTGTAATGGACCCCATTGGCAGTCTGAGGAAACCTATGGACCACTTCTCAAAATGTTACTGCTCAATCATTTCAGTTGTGTCCAATTCTTTGTGATCACATGTGGAGCTTTATTGACAAAGATACTGCTCCAGCTCGTTTTACAGATGAGGAAACTGAGGCAAATGGGTTTAAGTGATATGCCCAGGATCGTGTAGTTAGCACTCATAAGAGACCAGCTTTGAACTCAAGAAGATGAGTCTTCTTCATTCCAGGCCTGATACTCTAACTACTGCACCACCTAGCTGCCCTTCTCAGAATAAAACTTTTTAAGGGCATTTAAAAAAATAGGATTACAAAATGAACCAATAATATTGAAATAGTTGTCAAACTATTTTTTTAAGTTCACAGATCCAACATTATAAGTCACCGAGGAATATGAATCTCTGATTAAATACAATCCTATCTTTAATTCTTCAGATGAGGAAATTGTGACATAGAGAAAAAGTGATTTGCCTAATATGATACCAAAAGTTCAGGACTCACAGCTTATATCCCTTGACATTACATCCAATGCTCTTCCTACTACCATGTCCCCCAAGTGCCTTCTGTTTCTATACCAATAACGTGAGTGGTCATAGTGCAAAAAGAACAGAACTCAGAGTCAGAAAGTCTTAGGCTTAAGTCCTGCCTTGGACATATAACGAATGCATGATCCTTGATTACAAATCACTTAATCTCTGGGTAACCCAAGCAACTTGCTTAAGACTAAACATTTCTAAGTAATTGTTGGGATGCCCTGATAGAGGAAGTTTCTTCATTTCCAGCTGACAGGCACAAAACAATACAATAACTCATTATCTTTTCCCACCTAGATCGTCCGCCGTCCTACCTTCCTGGTTACAGAGGGCAGCTCCATCCTCCCAGTCCCTCATGCTCACAACCTGGATTCCTGACTGTCTCTCATCCCCCATATCTAATCTGTTGCAAAGGTCTGTCAGTCTCACCTTTGCAGCATCTCACAGATGTCCCCTTCTGTCATCTGACACAGCCACCACTCTGCTGCAGGCTCTTATCTCCTGACTTCTTGATTATTGCAACAGCCTGCTGGTAGTTGTGCCTATGACAAGTCCGATCCATCTTCCATTTAGCCGCTAAAGTAAGTTTCCTAAAGCACACATCTGATCATATTACCCTCTATTCAGTAAACTCCAGTGGTTTTCTGTTACTTACAGGATCAAATACAGAGTCCTCTGTTTGGCCTTCAGTGCCCTTCATGATCTTGCTCTTTCTGCCTTCCCAGTCCTCTTCCACACCTCCATGCTGTGATCCAGTGACACAGGTCTCCTTGCTGTTCCATGAACCAGACGCTCCCATGTCTCACTCTGTCTTCAGTGCCTTCCTCTATTCCACTTTTGACCTCTTTGGTTTCTTTTAAGTTCCAACTAAAATCCCAGCCTCTGTAGTCAGCCTTTCCTAACTCCCCTTATTTCTAGTACCCCTTCTCTGTTAATTATTTCCTCTTTGTCTTGCATATATATTTGTTCGCATCTTGTCTCCCTCTTTAACTTGTAAGCTCCTTGAGGGCAGGGACTGTCGGTTCCTTGTTTTTGTAACCCAGTGCTTAGCAAGGTGCCTGGCATATAGTAGGTGATTAATAAATGCTTATTGATTGATGGATTAATAATCGCTAGCATAAATATAGCACCTGCTCTACGCTGGGCACTGTGTCAACACAGAACAAAGCTTCTGGTTATTCAGAAACCTTTATTTGTCTCTTCTACCTCACAGTCCTGGTACTGAACAGTAGAGCCTCAGCCTGTTCACCAGGGATGCTCTGAAAGCTTGTGCTGATACTAGTAAGGTCTGCACTAGTATTAGCAGCAGGTGAGTGGAACTCTGGACTTTGGAGGCAGGAAGGCCCAGTTCACATTTTTCCTGAGCCTTAGTTTCCTCATTTGTAAAACAGGTACAATAATCTCTAGCATGTTCTTGACAGGGTGGCCACGAGATCCAGATCAGAAAGCATTTTATAAGCTTTAAAACACTACATACATTCAGTTATCTTTATCTTTTGATAAGCAGTCATTTTAAGATGACATTAATGGCTACCACTAGGCCCGGTGACCTTGGATAAGTCTCTCAGCCTTTGTGTCCTCATCTGAAAAGTGAGAATAACCCTGCTTCCCAGGGCACTGTGAGGATCAAATGGAATAAAATTTGGAAAGTGCTTAGCACTGTGCTTGGCATATAGTTGGTGCTTAATAAGTGCTCGTTTTCTTTCTCCCTTCCCTTCCTTTCATTCCCATCCTTCCTTCCCTTCCCTATTAGTCATTTTGTACAAGAAGACTCAAATAAAAGAAAAAAAAAGAAAGTGAAAATAGTACGCTTCAGTCTGTTTTCAATCAACATCAGTTCTTTCTGTGGAGGTGGATAGTATACTTCATATGATATGACATTTTTAAGATTCAGGTCACATCCATTTTGAGTTTGTTGTAGTATGTGGTATAAGATGTTGCTCTAAAACTAATTTATGCCAAGTTGCTTGCCATCTTCCCTAGAGATTCTTGCCAAATTAGGATTTTTTTCTAAGTAATTTTTTTTAGGTTTATCAAACACGGAAGTATTGAGTTCAGTTATTTCAGATTCTTCCTCATCTAGTCAATCCCATTGAACTGCTTTTCTGTTTTTTAACCGGTACTAAATATTTTTAATAATTACAATTTTATAATGTAGTTTAAATTCTGGTTTTGTTTATTTCCTCATTTCATTCCTACTTTTAAAAATATATTCCTTGATTTTATGAATCTTTCATTCCTCCAAATGAATGTTATTATTTTGTCTATCTCTGTAAAAAATATCCCCTTGGTAGTTTAATTGATATAGCACTAAATCCATAAACTAATTTTGTCGTATTGTCATTTTTATTAAAATAGGATGGCCTATGTATGAGTACTGAATATCCCTTCAGTTAAACTTGTTTGTTTAATTCTTCAAGGAGCATTTTGTAATTAATATCTCTACACGTACTGATTGTGTTTAAATTGACTCCCAGATACTTTATGCATTTTGTAATTATTTTTAATCATACTTCTCTTTTTATTATTCCCTACTGGATTTTGTTATTGCTATATAGAAATGTTGTTGATTTTTGTAGATTTGTTTTGTAACCTGCTGCTTTACTGGAGCTATTCATGATCAAAGTGTTTAAAATCAGAAGAGTAGATCATCCTAATAACTTATTTAACAGATGAGAAAACTGAGGCCCAGAGAGGCTGACTTGCCCAAGGTCTCTCAGTTAATAAGTAGCAGCACCAGGGTACTGACCCAGTACACAGCTAGAATTGTCAAAATTATTTAGAAGATGCAGTAGACTTGTTCCTCTTGGCCCCAGTAAGCACATTTAGGATCAGTAATTTGAAGTTACAGAGTCAAATTTTTACTAAACATGAAAGAAAAGCAAAACAAAACCTCCTAATGATTAGAGCCATCAAAACATGGAGTAGATCACTTGGGTTTTTTTGTTTGTTTGTTTGATTGATTTATGTAGTAGTGAATTTCGCACTGTCAGGGCTATTGCAGAAGGGACATACTTTGACTAAAGATTTAGTTAGGTGCACTCTGTGGTTTCTTCCAACTCTTATGTAAATCTATAATTCAGTGAATGCTATTCTCATCATTTATTGCCCCCAGTGTGTGTAGGAAGATCAACTAAACCCACCAATCTCATGTTTGCCAGACCAGACCTACATTTTCTCGTACTAATGTACTTGTATGTATGTGCTTCCCTCCCTCTGCCCTTCTCTCTACCTTCTTCTCTCCTCTATCCCTATAGCCACTCAACTGAGGAGGAAGATGTGTTTAGTATACCAAGAAGGAGAAGCTCCATTGGCCTGAATGGGATCACAGATGGCGATCCTGGGACCAGTGGACCAGGTCTTCGGCCTCTTCAGAGGATTATCTCCATTGAGGAAGATCCCCTCCCTCAGTTTCTGGATAGGCACTCTGAGGCACAGCTGATTAAATGTCCAGAAGGGGAGGAGAGCACTGGACAGCAGCAAGAGGAAAAGAACCAGCAAACACCACCCATGGAACCCATATCTCCTAGAGGGCAACCAGTAGGAAAAGAAACCAAGATTCATGTAAGGGGATATTTCATGTTGGCTTGTTTTGGTACATCATCATCTTTTGCTTGTGCCCCGTGGCAGCCATTCTATCTCAAAGGATGCAAAGGACAACACAGGAACTCCACTGAATGCATCCACGCACTCACCATCTTTATGTGCCTCATAAAGCATGTATCCTTTGGGTTCACCAGTGAGCTTCCTTATATCCCATTCAAGTGATTATTTATAATACTTTCAGAAAGGCAGTGTAGTACAGTGACTAGAGAGTGACAGCTGGAGTCAGGAAGACCTACGCTTAAGTTCTGCCTCTGAAATATACTGATTGTATGGTCCTAGGTAAGTTGTTTAAATGGCCCAAGCAACTCTTTAAGAGGTTGTAAGTTGCAGAATAATTGTTGATTTGAATTGGTAGAGAGATTTTCCTACCCCGTAGTTGTGTGTGTATATACCAATAAAATCATAGTTCCAAATACACACTATGCTTTCAGTTCACAAAGTGCTTTTATCAGAACAAGCCTTGAGTTAGTGCAATTTTGACCCTGCCTCTCATAATCTCACTACCTATGTAACCCTGCATAAGTCATTTTAGGTTCCAGTTACTCATCTCTAAAAGGTGGTTGGACTAGACCATCTCTTAGGACCCTTCTACAACTAAGATGCTTTGAGTGATCTCCCTCAAGTTCTGAGCAATACATTTTTTGTGCCTTGATGGGAACGCATGCCCCTGATTAGAGACTTCAGGTCCCTGAAACCTCCACTCACCATTCAAAAGTGCTTTGAAGATTTTCCAAAGATCAAAAGATTTAGATCTAAACAGGACCATAGGCCAGCCTCCTTCATTTTATAGAGACACAAATTGGGGCTCAGAAAGAAGCCCTGAACAGCCCAAGATTATATAGGTAGGCAGAGTCTGGATTGAACTCAGGTCTTCTGAGGTCCAACCAGATTCTCTGTGTACATTTTGAATATTGTCACCATTTGCAATAGAGCTACTGCTATTTCAGGAAATTGTTCTGTATGTCTATTTGCATGAGATCTGGGTCATTTTCTCCTGGAACTCCATATATAGATGTGTCTCCTAATGCTGCAACATGTTGTAGGCACAGAGTAAGGTATGCATTATGTACGCCTGGGTCAGGAGCTGTCTGAGAGGCTTGGAACTAGTGATTTCCCTTCTCTCAAACTCATTCCTCTTATCTATAAAATAAAAGAGTTGGGCTAAACAATCTCCCAAGTTTCCCTATGCTCTAAACCCTATGATCCCAAACCCTTGAGGATTGTGGAGATGTTGACTTGGTAGCAAATAGCCTGGAAAAATGATAAAGTCAGTTATTGAGCTTTTTATTCAAAGGTGATAACATTAAGGGGTGGAGTGATGTTTGTGCGATGATGAAAGTTAGTCTTTGTGAATTTAGATGAATTAAGAAAAAAGAGGGGCAGCTAGGTTGCACAGTGAATAGAGCACCAGCCCTGGACCTGAGTTCAAATCCGGCCTCAGGCACTTAACAAAAAAACTAGCCGTGGGACCTTGGGCAAGTCACTTAACCCCATTTGCCTTCCCAAAAAAATAAGGGGGGGGGGGAGAAAAAAAGAGAAGGAGGGAGAACTGAGAGACAAGGTCCCTGTCGAGGAAATATTTTGTCTTTCATTTAAATTCCTGTAATTTACCTTGAATTCTTTCCTAAGTTTTGGTTTCTCACCAAAAGGCTATGATTTTTTTTTAACAACTTGAATAAATTTACTGTCACAGACTTTTTAATGAGAGGAGCTAATTCCACTGAATCCATTTTTAAGTAGTTCCAAAAGAGGCTTCTCATTTATTCAGGAAGTATCATGCTTGAACTCAGAGGCAGAATGACTGGGTGAGTAAGCAACTTCCTGGAGAGTATGTGTAGATGAGTTAGAAAAAGCCCTGAGCTAATATACCTTTTTTTCTCCTGGTTCAGTTCTGCCAATAATTCCTTATGTGACACTTTAGTCACTCGGTTTTACTCTTCTGGGCCTCAGTCTCCCCATGTGAAAAATGGAGGGTAAAAGTCCTATTCTACCTCCTTATCCTTAGTGAACCTAAGACTGGGTAACTTGGAATTAGAGTGATTCACCTAATGGTTCGGTTATTAACCTTTCCTATCCTGGAAGTCTACCAGGAAGATGGGGGAGCCCTAAGCTAAGAGTTTTAACCTTTTGTTTTGGTTTTGTTCAGGTTTTTTTTTTACTTGTTTTTGTTTTTGTCTTTTGTCATGGCCCTCTTTGGCAATCTGGTGCCAACTATGGATATCCTTGTCCTAAGAATGTTTTTAAATGCCTAAAGTAAAACATATAATATTACAAAGAATGACATTTATATTGAAATACAGTTACCAAAATGTTCTTTTGAGAAATAAGTTCATGGACTCCAGATTAAGAATTTCTGCTCCAGACTAAAACAGGGCACAGTGGAAGGGAGGAGATGTCTAGTGATCATAGTAATTGTTCACATCTGTAATGCTTTAAGGTTTACAGAACATTTTCCTCATTATGACTCTATGAAATAGGTAGTATAAAGGTTTTATATCCAATTTCATAGCTAAGGAAACTGAGGCTGATAGAAATGATTTAAATAAAAACTAACCTTTATATAGTACTTATTATGTGCCGGGCACTGGGCTAAGTGCTTAAAAATTATCTCATTTGAGCCTCACAACAACCCTGGTACTATTATTATCCCCATTTTACAGAGGAGCAAACTGAAGCAAAGAGAGGGTAAGTGACTTGCCCAGGGTCATACAACTAGTATGTGTCTGAGGCAGGACTTGAACCTGACACTGTACGATTATGATATATTAGCTGCTTACTAACAAGTGCTGCATACAGCTTCAGTGTTGAGATAGGAATAGGGCTCCTTTGATCTTTACCTGTTCTTATTCAGTCTCTAGTAATATAGATAAGGGCAGCTTTCCTTCCTTATCACCAAGCATCCTACAATAGAAAAATGTTCTGCGATGACTGATACAGGACTAAATAGTTTTTCTCTTTTCTCCTCTCCCACACCATAAGGTGTTTAATGTCCCAAGGCCAAAAGTCACTCTGTCCTGATATGTGAAGGGAATATGGGGAGAATTAATGGGATGATGGCTGGGCCACAGGGCTTTCTAAGCTGTGCACAGACCTATCTATCTCTTCCTAGGGGAAGATCTCTTCCAACTCCCCAGATCGACTTTTCAAGATTGTACTTGTGGGCAGTTCTGGCGTGGGGAAGACATCGTTTCTGAGGAGGTTTTGTAATGACTGCTTTACCCCAGGCATGGCAGCCACTGTTGGTGAGTTGCTCCCTTTAGCAGCTGTTCCGCTGCTTGAAATTTCCTTCCTTTTTTAGAGGATGTGACTTCTCTCCTGGCTCAAATTTCCTTGATGAAATCTCCTTATTTATGTATTTATAGCATTCCTCCCCCTGCCCCTTCTCCTAGTAGATTATAAATTCCTTAAAGAACTGTTTCATTTTTATCATTACCCCCTCCCCACCCCCATGCCTAGAATAGTACTGAAGGAGCATGAGACCCTAGGATGATCCTTTCCACTGGATCTGGAGACACAAAAAAGCCAGGACAGAAATAGAGAGTGGTTTGATTGGAGGTGCTGGCAGCCTTGTCTTTTCAGCTTAGGAACTTGATAGGTGGCACACAGTGGGTACAGGATGGGTAAGATGAGTTCCCCCATTAAATGATCAAGCATGGAATAATAGAATAAAACAATTTTAGACCTGGAAGGACTTTGTGGATCACATATTCAAATATTCTCATTTTGTAGATGAGGGAAATGATGCCAATTAGATGATGTACCTAATTGCACAGAGTCTAGAGTCCAGATCACCTGAATCTTACCTGGAGGGC
>JAQQSW010019155.1:0-11103 GCA_028646575.1 Pseudocheirus occidentalis | reverse complement strand
CCCCACATGGAGAACTTGAATTTTCAATAAACTTTACTTTTTCCTTGGCTGAGAAGACTCGAGTGGAATTCTTTCCACAGGACCCAGCATGTTGGTATTTTGGGGTCTCAGGCAGCCCTAACCTTCTTTGGGCTCCTCTTCAGCTGAATGAATTTGGCTTAAGCCTTCTCTCAGCCAAAGTAAAACAAAGTTTATTAAAGATTCACCATAATAGAGAGACTCTTAAGGAACCTAAGTATTTGCAATACTTGCATTGACAAGCAGGCCAGAATAATCTGACACAAGAGTGAGTTTGCCCTAGCTTAATCTCAGCCCCTTCATGGAGGCAAGATTGTGGGAGGATTTAGGGATGGTGTAGAGGGAAGGGTTTGGGGAGGGTCTTGAGGAGTAATCTAAGGAAGATTTTGAGGAACTGAGGCCAGACTCCAGAAATGGGATTAAGGATGGGAAATAGCTGAAGGCTACCTGGAGGTGACAGACAATGGAAGATTAGGCTAGTTTAGGGGTAATATATTTGGGTTTAAATATGTTGATAGGCTCAAGGGTGGGACAATGGAGGGCTAGGCTAGGTGAAGTGTAACAGAGATTTGGGCCTAGCTGTAATGAATGACTTTTGGCCTCAGGCAAATTCCTCATCAAGTGGGAAGATTCAATCAGAGTTCAAGGTGTTTCCCAGAGCCTGTACCCCATCAATGGAACTAGGGAACCACTACCTTTCAGTACATTCTTTTTATTGTTTTCGTTAAATTCTTTCATTGCTGCTTTTCCATCTTCTTCCCATGGTTTTAGTAAAAGGCAATTTCTTGAATGTGGGTTCGAACTTTGTGCATAATAACATAGCAAGTATGTGAAGAAACTTTGACTTCTCTCCCCTAGACTTATGAAAGCAACACAGCCTTCCTATTCAAAACACTAAATGGAAAGCCTTGTGAGGGATAATTTATAGTGAAGTTTTCCCATTCTGAAAAATCGAATCTAGAATGGCTTCAGCATACACTAGGCCTAGGTTTAGGTCACCTGACCTTACAGCAATCTGGGGCTTAGAGCAATGGAGACTCTCCCAGTGCCACCTCAGCACAAGATCTGCCAAATAAGGTTAAGACTGCTTTTATTGGATACCCACATGTTTCCAGATCCTTTGTCTCAGAGAGATTCCCCCGCTTAGGTTGTAGGTCAGCCCCCTTACCAATAAGAGGGAAGGCCAGTTGGGGGGGTTGGGTTTCTGCATTAGAAGATTATATAACCATGGACTGGCTTCTACCTGTTGCTCTCTCCCTGCAGATGCCACGTGGGCAACAGGGGCAGAGTCCTTTCTCATGAGAAAGAATAAAGACCTTTTGTGACTTCAGATTCAGACTTTGAACTCTTTCACCTCACACCACCTTAACATCTGGATTTCCTATTGTTTTTCCAAAATCATCTCACTAGAATTTTGATCTTTAAACAAACATTTGTTATTAAATGTTTCCAGCTACAATATTAGACCAAGTCAATCTATAAGTTATAGAAGTCAGCAATATACTAGAGAACTTCAAGAAGAAAAGTTTCTCCTTAAAGAAAAAACAAAGGAGGGAGTATCATAAAGTGGAAAGTGCACAGGTTCTAGAGTCAAAACCCGTTCAAGTCCCACCTCTGATGTCTACCATCTATGTGACCTTGGGCAACTCACTTAACCAAACTTTCTTTACCTTGGTTTCTTAGACCACATGATCTCTGAGGTTCAATTCAGCTCTAGGTCAGAGATCTTAATGTATGAGATGAGTGAAAACTTCTCAGTTTGGAGTTGTTAACCTTACCTTCCTCCTTCCTCCTCCATTGCCGCTGTCAATCACTTTTATCTCCCTTTGTCTGTTTTACTGCCTTGGTGGGACCCTCCCCTCTCTCTTCTCTGGCTATCCCAGTTGGGAAGAATTTGGTGAGGTATGCCCCTCCACTACTGAGAGAGGAAACAGCCGGGAAAGGCAGCTTGACTAAGTTAAGTTATAAATTCTCGCCCTGTCTTTTGTAACTTGCCTCTTCTCCATGATGAGTCATGGGGAAGACCACCCTCTTCTCCCAGGGAAGAGAATAAACTCCTGTTCTTATCCTAAAGAGATCTCTGTGTTTATTTTTTCACTAAATTAAGGATGAAGGGTACTTTTCATCCCAAACATTAATAAGCAAAAATACCAATATTGCTGATAAAACAGGGTCCTTTTCAAGAACTTTATGCTTTCTCATGTAGAACAACAAAGCAAATTAATCATTCAAATGAAAATTTCTGTACTTGCTAGGAAAGTATATTTAACTACCACTAAATGACCAGATGGACTACCAGTGATGGGTACCAGCCCAAGCCAAGGCCTTTTCCCTTTACCCCCAATAGAATCTGAATCCCATTTCTCCATAAACCCTGGGAAAGCCCCACCTTGAATTCTCCCTGAATTTTCCCACTTAATCTGTTTTTTTCATGCCCAAATTTGTTACCCTCAACCCAGCCTAGCCCTCCATTGTCTGTTGCTGCTTCCTACCCTTGATCCCATCAAAATCTCATTCTCTTGGTTCCTGGGAATCTGATCTCTAGTCACCCCAGATCCATCAAGTTCCTCCTTAGACTCCTCCTCAAGACCCTCCCTAAAAACCTATCCTCTAGTCACCTCAGACTTCTTAGCTACCCCTCATCCCCTCCCATAATCTTTCTGTATATAAGATCTATCTTGCTATCGGTGAAGGTACTCAGATTCAATCTAGCTGAGATTTATTCTGGTCTGCAAGAATCATAAATGCTTAAGCTCCTTAAGAGTCTACGCAACATGGCAAATCTTTAATAAACTTTGTCTTTCTTTAGCTGAAAGAAGGCTTGAGTCAAATTCATTCAGGTAGGACCTAGCATGTGGGTATTCTGGGGTACCAAGTGATGGGGTACAGGCTCTGGGAAACCACTCCTTGAACTCTGATTCAATCTTCCCACTCGATGAGGCATTTACTTGAGTCCATAAGCCTTTCATTATAGCTAGGCTCATCTCTGTTACTCTTAACCTAGCCTAGCCAGTTACTTCCCACCTTTGATCCTATCAAAATATTTATACCCAAATCTGTTACCCTTAAACTAGCCTAACCCTCCATTGTCTGTCATCTCCAGGTAGCCTTCAGCTATTTCCCACCTTTAATCCCATTACTGGAGTCTGACCTCAGTTCCCTCAAGATCCCCCTAAGACTTCTCCTTAAGACCCTCCCACAAACTCCTCCTCCTCTAGGCCACTCTTAGATGCCTCTCACAGTCTTTCTGTATATAAGATCCATCTTGTCTCCAAGAAGGTGAGGAGGATTATCTAGGGCAGACTCACTCTGTATCAGATAATTCTTGCCTGCTAGTCAATACAAGCATCACGTATATTTAGGCTCCTTAAGAGTCTGTCCATTACTGGGGTGGCTAGGTGGTGCAGTGAGTAGAGCACTGGCCCTGGAGTCAGGAGGACCTGAGTTCATATCTGGCCTCAGATACTTAACACAAAAACTAGCCATGTGACCTTGGGCAAGTTACTTAACCCCAATTGCCCTCCAAAAAGAAAAAAAAATTTTTTTTTAAAGTCTATTCATTATGGTGAATCTTTAATAAACTTTGCTTTACTTCCGCTGAGAGAAGACTTGAGTTGAATTCATTCATCAGGACCCAGCATGTTGGTATTTTGGGGTCTCCAGCACCCCTAATCTAAACCTTAAACCTCAACAGCAAGCACCCCTGAACCCCAGCATTTTGGTTCCCTGAGATCAGGAAAACTGCTAATCTCAAGTTCTCCAGTCAAGACTAGAAGGTTGTAAGCCTCCTCCTATTCCTTATATCCTTCTCGCACTCTAAGCACCTTGGAGGTGCTTTTCTGGCCTTACCTTTCAGGTCCCATTAGGTCAGACAGCTGGGAGGCTATCCTGTACTCAGCCTGACTCTCTCAGGTTCTAGGTCAAGTGGTTATGTTCAAGGTCATGGACTTGGGCACATCTTCCAAAGCATGGAGGACAAAGACAGATACCCTATCCAGAAGTGTATGCCCAATTCTTTCAATTCTCTCAACAATAGGGAACTGGAAAAACTTCAAGTACTTTTTTGTGTGTATTTTTTGGGGGGGTGTTGTTTTGTTTTGTTTGTTTCTCAAAGCTTACTCCTAGATCGTCCTTTATGAAGGAAAGGACTTCCAGACCCCAGGGCTGCCCCTGAATCTCTTCCCCTGGCCTCTCCCCTCTTGGTGACCCCTTCCCAGCTCCCAGCCACAGGTCTTGCTGCGGTGCCCCCCTCTACTACCCCTTCCTATGAAGCGACACCCACTCAGGCCTCAGGTCCCACCTTCACGGCCCTCTCTCGATTATCTCCCCCTTTGACTCCTTCCCCTCCTCAGGTGCCTGCTGACCTTTTTCCTTGACAACTAGATTTCTGGCCCAGCAGTCCAATACAGATCAGCCAGCACTCCCCAGCCCCTCCCTCACAAGAAGTGGGACTTCCTGTCTCCCTTCCCAAGCCCCCATCCCTACAGCTCCTTCAGGTTTTTTTCCTCAAGGGAAGTGCCTGCCTCACCTAGTGGGACCATTAGAGCACATGTGCCATTCTCCATTTCAGATCTCGCTCAAGTTAAAGAGGATATATCCCTACAATTAGAGCTTTCTTGGAGTGATTTGAATATTCTTTTCTCCAGCTCTTGTACCACTGAGAAGAGTACAATCTGAAAACAAGCTCCAAAATTTGGGGATCATTTGACTAGCAATGATGCCACAAAAAATCCCCCTGGAACAACTGCTGTTCCCAGTAGTGACCTGGGATGAGACTATCAAAGGAGTGAAGATAGAGGAGAGATTTTATTGGTAATCTGACTGTTAGAAGGCCTAAGAAACATGTTTTGAAAGCAAATAAGTTGTTTTTTTTTTTAATTAAGGAAATTACTCAGGGAGAAAAAGAAAACCTAGCCCTTTTTCAAGACTGACTGGTAGAAACCATTAAGAAATAAATGAATTCAGATCCTGACTCTATATAAGGGGCGGGAATCCTTAGCATGTATTTTCATTAATCAGTCTGCCCCAGATATTAGGAGGAAACTGCAGACATTGGCAATGGGACCCCCAAACACCTCAGGCCCAATTACTGAAAACAGCCTTTGGAGTCTTCAACAACAGCAAAGGAAAAAGAAAGAAGGGAATGAGCTAGATACAGAGAACATGCTCAATCAAGTAGCCAAGAAGCTGCTGCAATGACCAGGAAAAGACCAAAGGAGTACTCCTCCAGGGCACCCCCTCCCAGGGAGCCTCAGGAATCTTCACCTGTGGGACTGTGCCCATGTGACCAGGAGGGACACTGGAGCAAAGACTGTCCCCAAGTTTGGAGAAGGGGTGGAGCCACCCGCCTGCACCCTGTCCTCCAGTTTTCCCAAGACTCAAATGATGGAGGAGCCTGGGGCTTGGCAGTGCTCCCACTTTCTCCATCGCTCTGATCAAGCTCTGTGCAAAAAATGAGGCTGAAGATAAGGTTACCCACTTTACCATGGCTAAGTTCTCTGTTTTAGCCAATTACTCTGGCCCTACCTGCCCCTCAGCCCTTCAGGTCAGGGGCATTGAAGGGGAAACTAAGGGATGTCCCGAGATACCTATTCCCCTGCCCCTTTGAAGATCTCTTGTTTGAACGCTTCTTATCCTCTCCTCTTGCCCTGCCCCCTTGTTGGAAAGGGAAAACCATAAAGATGGCAAAATAAATTCTCCTAGTATGAGATCCTCATACTACCCCTCATTGACAGTGGAAATGGGAAAGAAATCACTGAAATATAATTCTACAAGTTCACAGATCATTTGTCAGTAAGCCATTGTGCCTGGACTGAATAATTTTCATTCCCACCCACACATCTAACAACTAAATCAAGCTCAGTTAGAGCTTGTAAATGCTAAATGAAGCTCTTGTTAGTCAAATCATGCCTCAGGCACTTAATACTTGTGTGACCCTGGGTAAGTCACTTAACCTCTCCGTTCCTCAGTTTCCTCATCTATAAAATGAAAGTTAGACTACTTGGCTTCTAAAGTCACTTCCCGCTCTAAATCTATGATCTTATGATCTATTCCCTGGCTGTGTGGCCTCAGGAAAGTCACATAACTTCTCTGAGACTATTTCCTGGAACAATAAAACAGGATCTTCGAATCTATAAAATAGGGAATTAAACTAGATCATCCCTGGAGACCATTCTAGCTCTACAATTTTATACTTTGATTAACCTTATCAATCAGTTGGTATTTCTCTTTGAGGGTGAATAGAATTTTAACTATTAGCTTCAGTTTTTTAAAAAATTATTTCCTTTTAGTTTAAAACATTCAGTTTCACAATCCCTTGAGTTCCAAATTTTCTCCCCCTCTCTTCTCCCTCCCCCCCCACGCTCCCCCACGGTGGCATGCAATCCAATATAGGTTCTACAAATACCTTCACACTAAACATTAGTCATGTTGTAAAGGATTATAACCAACGGAATAAACATCAAGAAAAAAAGAATAAAACAAAAAAAGAGAGAGAGCATAAGTATTCTTTAATCTGCATTCGGACACTAGTTCTTTCTCTGGATGTGGATAGCCTTCTTCATCATGAGTCCCTTGGAGTTGTCTTATTATAACCTTGCATTGCTGAGAAGAGTCCAGTCTATCAAAGTTAGTCATCACAGATACAATGTGCTTGTAATTAAAGTTCTAGTTCTGCTCTCTTCACTCAGCATCAATTTATATAAGTCTCTCCAGATTATCATGAAGTTTGTCTGCTCCTCATTTCTTATAGCACAATAGTATTACATTACATTCATATACTACAACTTGTTTAACCATTCTACAGTTGATGGGCATCTCCTTGATTTCCAATTCTTTGCCACTACAAAAAGTGCTGCTATAAAATATTTTTGTACATACTGTTCCTTTTTCCACTTGTATGATCTCTTTGGGATACAGCCCTAGAAGCTGTATTGCTGGGTCAAAGGGTGTGCACATATGCCCTTTGGGCATAGTTCCATCAACTTCAGTTTTAAAAGTAAGCTGAATTATTGGTCCTGTGGCTGATTAGTTTAATTACACACTATACCTTTTTGTGTGTTCTTGTTCTTTCCAAAAAACACTACACAATAAACTACATTTCGTCAAAGATAAGCTTAAAGCAAGAAAAGGGCATTCCTCAGACCTGTTAATTCCATGCAGGATTGACTCAGAACCACCATAGATAAGCAAGGTATGATTTTCCTTTCTCCTCTCTGGCCATTCACCAGATATCCTCCATTCACTTCCACCGAGTGCTTTGGAAGAACTAAAATCCTTTCAATGTTGCAAGTAATTGATTCATACAGAAAAATCAAATGTATTGTCTGCATAGCGTTACTAGGAGATGTTGTCTTTAAAAAATCACAAGGTTAAAGGCCTAAAAGGGGGAGAATTGTTTAGCATGTACAAAAGAACATGGACAAGAATAATTTAAGGCACATTTCAATCAGAACAATAGGGAATATTTCTTCAATAAGAACTACTAATAGGAACAGTTATTCCCATTCCTCAACTTTTCAACATTATAACCCAGTCTTCCTACTTTTTGGTCACTGAAAGAGTATTTCTATTCTTCAAAAGCGCTAATCTTTCTACCACACACCAATTTCCTCCTGCTTCCTCTACAACTTTATTTGACACATCATCCCCTTTCTCTCACACAACTTAAAGGTCTCCTCAAAAACACTGCTCCATTTATTTACAAATAGCCTTCAACAAGAAGCCTTTTCCTGATTCCCCCTTAATGCTAATGCCTTCCTTCTATTGACTATTTTCAATTTATCCTTTATATGTTTTGTTTGTAGTTCTCATGTTGCCTCCCCCCAGACTGTAAAGTTCTTCAGAGCAAAGACTATCATTGCTTTTCTTTGTGTACCCATCACTTTAGCACAGTGCCTGGCGTAGAACAGGTGCTTAATAAATGTTTTTTGACTAGCTTAGAGATTACTGAATAAGTATCCCCTGTCATAAAATACCTTTCTTTGGCTCCTCTACCCCTATCCTCATTCTTCCCCTTCATTGCCAAAAGTCTGCTGCTTCCATTTCCTTAATAACTGTACTTGACTCAGAATAGATCTGTATGTCCGGACTTATGGTAATACAGACCACAGGAGCAAAGAAGGGTATAAAGCTAACATACCATACCTATAAATGCTGTCTCAGATTCTTGGAAATGTAAGTAATGTGTTCTTTCTGACTTACTCTATAATGACTTCCTCAACTTGACAATGTGGGTGTCCTTTCCGACCTCCTACCATACGGCTTTGTATTTCACCACCACTAAAAACTCTGGCTTGATTTTGTTTACTCTCATGGATCATGAATTGGAGCATATTTTCTTTGTACTCACTACTTCAAACTCTGAATAATCACCCCCAATCAAGAGGCAGATAGGAACTGAAGGGGCTGGAATTAATGGTTTCTAAGGTCCCTTCCAGCAATAAATCTATGATTCTAGGCTGATGCCAGAAGCAAATGAGAAATGACTAACATCTTGGCTTCATACTGAAGTTTTCCTCCTCCAACCTCAGTTTTTCCACTCACTGACATATATTTGGAACTAAACTTGGAAATGAAGAGAAAGCATAAGAATAGAGACTTTTAGTCTTTTGACCAAGGTCCTCACTGGAGAAAGCCTAGTATCTGTATCACTTGACTCCTGGGGCAATTCTCCTTCTAATAGATACCACCCTCTTATAAGAGATTTAAAATCATATGGTAATAGTTAGTTCCAAAATAAATTTTTTTTAATTTTATGATAAAGAGCAAAGGAATGCTAAAGGTAATATGAGTTGTTTGGCAAAGTCTTACATGCCTTTAGTGAATATTGGGACATTTTCTTGTGGATGCTAATATGAAAATGGATCAGGGAAGAGGTTAAAGAAGCTTTATGTGTACCTGTCTTAACCATTCAGGAAAATCCCCAGAGGGGGCTTTGCAGCTCTGACCACTGATTTATATTCTCCTCTGCTGCATGCTTGGCTGTGCCTATTAGACTATTAAAATATTAATAGGGTCTTGGTACCTGTCATTATTAATTTTGAAGAGGAACAAGGACATGCTGAGCCATATTATTGATGTATTTGTAGAATATGTTAATTGTAGCTCTCATTACTCAGCCCAGTTAACTATTTTTCAAATCATTTTTCTCAACAAATCAAATTTTATACATAATAATTTGTTAACTGAAACTATCCGCAGTGGCTACTTAGAACTATACCCACAGAGGCATTTTTGCAGGGTTTTTGTTCCTCACAATGACTTTTCTGGTGGTCCAAATCACACAGAATGACAGAAATGTAGACATTTCTTAAAAAATTAGCTAACAACAAATGAATTTTAAAAGCTAAGCTAAGAAGCAATATTTTCCCTCCATATATCAATGGGAAGCCTTGATGGTTAAATGACTTGCCTGAAAGCAGTTTGTAAGCTCCAAGGAAGATCAAGGTATTTTTTTATTCTGCAGGCTTAGACCATACCCGTTTTAGATTTTAGGTGCATGAATTTTTAATGGAGTTGAACTAGGGTAACCTGAGTTTAATAATAGTGGTTAAAATTCAGAAGCAGTAGTTGGCTTCAAAGCAGTTACATTTAGTACCTAAGAACTGTCAATATTCAAGAGAAAAAAGTGATAAAGGAGCCGATTTCCTTCTTCCTAAGTATACTCATATGTCATCCCCATAGCTGAACACAAGGGTGTAACTTTATACTAGTGAAGAAAAGTCACAACTCTTCATTTTATACAACTTTGCTGGGGAAACTCTGCTACCTTTATTTCAGAGTATGATAAAATCTCTTCCAAAGGAAACACACTCTATATTTTAATATTATGCATTGTTTTCTAACTCATTTCAGATAAGGCAAGAAGGTGGAGCGGGTAGATATACAGTGGAGGACAATGCCTTGTTGAATTTGTTAACTAGAGGTTCAATATGCTGTTAGTAGGGAAGAAAGCCCAGAAAAATATAAAGAGATTTTAAAAACAGACCGGAAATGAAGAAACAAATGGCAAGGCAAGGATGAAAAGTGACTTCTGGAGGCGGCGCCAAGATGGCGGTGTAGAAGCAGCAAGGTCCCGCAGCTCCCAAACTGCCACCCTAAACACCCATAAACTATGAGCCCAGACAAAGTCTAGGAAAGTCTAGGACTCTCAGACTCACAAAAATACAGAGAACACACCTCTCGCTGAAGGCAGCTCGGCAGCAGGGACTCAGAGTGCCTGCCAGAGCAGAGGCTGGAACAGCCGGAAGTCGAGACCGCAGCCAGGCCTGGGGCAGTGGGAAGGAGCTGAGTGGAGCCCCGCAGCCAGCCTGCAGAGGTTCTACAGCCTCCAGCACCTCTACATCTGCCATGGCGTGAGGAACAGATGGGAGAGCGGCAGCTCGCACCACAGCGGAGCAGAGAACGGCCAGCCCAAAACCGCAGCCACAGCCAGGCAAGGCCGCAGAGCGGCCACGGGCACCTGCCTAAGGGGATCTTTAAATCTTCAGACACGGTTAGTGAAAGAGAAACTTTGAAAATTAATTTGGAGGTGATAAAGCAGTTCAGCCATTCTGCCCCCGGGGCAAAGAAGCAGTGGGGGAAGGGAAATGCTGGATCCTCCCGAGGCCCGTACCAGGGTGCTTCAGAGCACCCTGCGCACTCTGAAGGTGTACGGCCTACGGACTCAGCAGGGGGGGTTGAATCAGGGCCAAGTGCTCTTGCGTTGAGCGGCCTGGATCTGGATCGTGATCTTGGGTGGTGGTCCTGGGGTGCACTTTCAACAAGCCAAAGCTGGGGGGACTCGCAACACCCCCCCCTAATAGCTCTGGCAGTTGGGAAAACCCCAGCGATTTGGAACAGAGCTTCGCCCCTTGGAAGCAGAGTTTCACAGAGCTAAAAAAACCAACCAATTAATTGACTGGCCAACATGAGAAAAAGGAAGCAAAATAAAAACAATAAAACTCTAGAATCCTTTTTTGGGGACAAAAAGGTCAAAGCATGGAATGGGAGGAAGAGAGCCCAGAACTCAGAACTCCCACACCAAATGCTTCCAAGACAACTGAAGAATGCCTAGAAGCTATACATCAACTGAAAAAGGACTTT
>JAQQSW010019154.1:0-11103 GCA_028646575.1 Pseudocheirus occidentalis | reverse complement strand
CCTACCAGAAAATAAGAGAGCAGAGCAGGGGAGGGGCTTTACAGTGGAATTGCTGTTATTGGGTTGGGGCAGGGGCAAGACAGGGAGAAAATGTGTAATTCAAAAAATGTAATGAAAATGAATAATGTAAACAAGAAAACAAATAAAAACTAAATTTAAAAAATAAAAATAATAGTATATCTTTTTATCTCTAGGGTAAAATATGGACTCCTCTCCTTGGAATTTAAAGGCCTTTACAACCTAAGTCTAGAACATCAATCCTTTTTTATCTTCTCTTTGTCCACCCAAAACTGGCTTCCTGGCCCCTATCCCTCATCCACAAAACACTCTTGAGTCTTCCCTCCATGGTTGGTGTACAGTGTGCTCCTCATGCTGAGAATATCTTCTGTTCTCATCTTCCCTCATCTGATAGCAGTGCTTCTTAAACTTGACCACGTAAAAAATTTGGTAATAGTAAAAAGTATTTGAACATGTAGCTACCAAAAACTAATTAAAAATTAAATGCATAATGAATCTGAGGTGTTTCTGGCAAAGCTTGCCCTTCTTGCCCCCTATAGTTTCACTGCAGCCTTGCTTCTGAACACATAACATGTGCACTTTTCACTGTGCATGCCCTCAGGCCACATACTACCAAAGACCTGCCAAAACCAAAAACGGGTCAGGAGTGGAAAAAGTCTGACAAACCCTGGTCAGGCTCAGCTCAGGTACTCTTTATAACACTAGCCTTATTCTGATACCCCCAATCGATATTCTCCTTCTACCTCAGAAATTACTTTATATTTACTTTGAATATACATATTGACTTGTCAGTGTACAAATTGTCTAGCCACTGACCCAGTTAATAAAATGGATGGTCCTGGAGACCCACAGCTGTTCTATTTTGTCTTTTTATACCCCAGTGCCTGGCACAAGGCTTACAAAATGAAAGAATATTCATAGGTCTTCATTTAACTTGAATGATCTCACCATAACTTTCTTTTTGTTGTCGTTTTACTCTTTAAAAATCATTATTTATTTTTTAGATTTTTTTTAATTTTGGGTTCCAAATTATCTCCCTCCTACCCCTCCCCCACCCATTAAGAAGGCAAACAATATGGTACCCATTATATATGTGTAACCATGTGAAACATGTCTCCATATTATCCATGTTATTTTTTTAAGTGAGAAAAATTAAAAAGTGAGAAAATTATACTTCAGTATACACTCAGCATTCATCAGTTCTCTCTCTGGAGATGGATAGCATTTTTCATCATGAGTCCTTCAGAATTGTCTTGGATCATTGTACTGATCAGAGCAAAGAGGTTGGGGAGAGGCGGGTGTCTGAGGGATAGTAACCAAGTCTTTAACAGTCTGAATACACTTTGAAAGATTTCTTACTTCTCTGGCTCATTGCTCTTACCCAAATAATTCAGAAACTTCACTATCTGGCAGCTTCTTTGCAATGTTGATACCACCTTTCCTTGCCAGGACACAGGTTCACAAATGAAGAAGAAAGGGTTGGTTTACAGGTTAATGAAAACAAATAGAACCTTTTTAAAGTCACAGAAATAACATAGTCTTGCTAGTGGAAAATAATTCTCAGAGACCTAATATATCATTAGTCACTTAGTAGAATATTAAACTCTTTTTGAGGCTCTTTAGATAAATATCTGCTGTTGCTTCTCTTTTCATATCTCCTCAGGCAGTGTTTTCTTCTCATTTTCGGCTTCTGGTAGACAGCATCAATCCACTTCTGCTATGCCCTTCCTGTGTGCCCCTATTCCCTGTTGTCCTCCCTTCCTTAAATATCATCTAGGAATGATTCTACATCCCTCTCAGATGTATACTTGGGCGAAGCTTTCCCTCAGAGATGGCAATTCTTGCCAGAGCTCCTTTTGTCTTTTTAAATGCTTTGTTTCTTTTTTTCTGGTTCTGATACAGGTCTCTATTTAATGTGCTAATAAAAATGCTAGCATGTTTTAGTTTTCAGAGCTCTAAGGAAAAATATAAATGTTACACATCTTTTCTAATGCAATAAGACACTTTTTAATTACAAATAAATAGATACATTCTCTCAGGGAATCTACCATCTACTGAAGACACAAAGCACTATGTTTGAAAACAAGTGACAGAAACAGATAAGCATAAGTGTCCAAGTTGGGCAAATAGCCAGAAAGGCTGAAAAACCATATAGTATATAACAGAGACTAATGGATAATCTCATGCAAAACAGCCAGTTGTCTGACTCCAGGCATTTTCATTGACTGTCCCTGTTACTCTCTCCCTCCTAATCCAAATCCTGCCTTCTATAAGAGGCTTTTCCTTATCTCCCTTAATGGTTATCTCCTGTTTATCTATTATATATTTTGTTTGTATATCAAGTTCCCCATTTGTCTCTATCCTTAGTCTGTGAGCTCCTACAGGAAAGAAACTATCTTTTGCCTTTCTTTATATTCCTAGTGTTTACCATATAGAGTAGGTTCTAAATGCCTATTGATATACTTAAGCTGCCAGTTTATTAGATTTTTAGGTAGTAGATCAAGGTTTAAAATCATATAGGAGACTTCTCATAACTTTTTAAATGAATATTCCACCACTATTTTCAAATATGTTGTAGTGTAGGTTAAAAAAACTGCATCTATTTTTCCCTTGAATCCAGAAATATTTGTGTCAATACAAACCAACATGAACTCTCCATTTTAAGCTTTGGGCTTTGGATTCAAAGATAAACTGAAATACAATCCCTGACTTCAAGGAATTTATATTCTCCTGTGGGGGAAGGGGAAATACCATGGAGGAAAGAATTCTGGATTTGTAGTCAGAAGATCCAGTTTCAAAAAAAAACATATACATATAGATGCATATGGTTGTGTTTACATATGTGTATATATGTGTATTTTATATGTATGTGTGTATGTGTATGTGAATGTTTTGAATAAGTGTGTGTACATTGTATATGTGCATGCATGAGCATACGTGTATATTGTGTGTATGTAGGAGTGGTTATGTTTACACACTTGTAACATACATATGTGTAATATATACAAACGTATATATTACATATAAGTGTGTAATATATACAGTCTTTATACACACATAGCCTGTATGCTCCCTCCTACCTTAGGACAAGTCATTTAACTTCTCCAGGTGTCACTTTTTTCATCTGCAAAAGAAGAATTTGGACTTGATCATAAACTCTGAAGTTCCTTCTAGGTCTGGAGTTATGACCCCATGACAAGTTAAATAGGCAGGAACTAGTACTAGCAACTAAGGAGATGTGAAGAGTTTCCAGGAAGATTTTGGATTTTTCCAAGTCTTTCCCTTCAAGCTTCCAGATAATGGATTAACTGGTTGGTAGTCTTTATTGCCTTAAAGAAGTCATCTGTTAAGTAGCTCTGACCACTTATAATGTTTCCACTTCAATAGTGGAAATATCACTCTTCACATAAAGAGTGAGAATGATTCCAAATTAACTCTTCAACAGAATTAGGAAATCATTAATGAGTGCTGTCCCCAACCCCCAATAAACATAAAGGAGCTGCTGTGACTAATAAAGTGCTGCCTGCTTTCCCTTTCACAATGTCTCCTTTCTTTTGATTGAATGCAGATGTGCAATTGCCTGAATGGATGTGTAGATTCCCACACTAGACCTTAGCTTAGCTCCAGTTAGCATAACTACTTTTTCTATGTCTCCTTGAGAATTTGGTCCCAATAGTTTATTTAAAATTGAAATTTACCCTAGCTGCAAGGACCAGATCATGACTCTGGTTAGGTTTGTCATTTCTGAAGATATCTAAAACATGAAATCTAACTGGCAGTTGAGATTGACAGGGTCTAAGCTGAGGGAACCTAATTCTATCAAATTTGGCAAGATTGTTTTATTCAAAAAGAAGCCTGATTGTGAAATACCTGAGGCCTTAACATGAAAGGGATGTGGGGGTGGGGGAACATATCTTATCCTCTTTAGAATAAAGCAGAACTGTGATGATACTTTAAATGCTTCTTTTTCTGCAACCCAAAATGTTGGATGAAGAAGTCACTGATTTCCACTATTGCAGAAAGATAATGAGAAATAAGAGCTGGCTAGGTTGGCACAGTATCTCATCTCCTACTTTGCCAATATGCCATTGTTCATGTCCTAGAATTCAGACCAGTCTAATTTTACAAAAGCTACTAAATAATAATCACATTATGATTTGAATCCCTTAAGAGACTTTTGCATGGGTGTTCAGGAATCTTTCTAGATACACCACCTGAAGATTTTACTTTTTAAATCACAAACTGTTCTTCTAACTTTAAACTTGTTTAACATATAAGTGACTTGGTTGTGACTTTGTCAGCTAAATAGGCAGGGATGGAGAAGTGCTCACACCAGAATTTGAAACTGAACTTATCTCCTGATCATGGAGTGAGGGGAGGGAGGGAGGAAAGAAAGTGCTAACATATTCTTATACATTTTCACTGATTATATTTTAATCCTTATTTTTAAGTGCATTTTGCTTAATACTAAAGAATTTAAATCTGAAAGGGAAATTAGTATAGTATTCTGCAAATGAGGAAAATGACTTACACGTCACTTGAGTGGTAGGAATAGCTGAATTCAGACCTTGGCACTGCGATTCCAAATCCAAAAATCTTTCCACTATTATTGTCTACAGTGTCCAAATTTGTAAATTAGAATAAAAGTGATCTTTATTATGCATGGAATTAAACAGTGCATTAAAGAGTTTCCAGGAACTCCAGTGAGGAAAGAGTCCCTTCCTCCCACTCCTTCCATCTAGTCCGAAGTATTCTTCCCTCTTCAACTCAGGACACCTGAAAATCTTGAACGTCAAGCAAATAAAACATTTATTCCAAAACTCAGTTCCTGAATATTAATGTTTGTGCCCCCCTTTTCATATTCAACCCTTCTTTAATTCTAATGCTTTCTCTAAGTTGATTATTTCATACTCTCCTTTATATAACTTGTTTGCACATATTTGTTTACCTGTTGTCTCCTGTAATTAGATTGTAAGTTACAAAAGGGCAATAACTTCCCTTTTTGCCTTTATTCCTCGAGCCCTTCATATACTACCTTAAATATAATAGGCATATAATAATTGCATATTGACTAACTGATGGTAATGATTCAAGATCTGTTCAAGACTTCTATTTACATGGTAAGTTTTCATTACCCCTTGGTGTCAACTGTTTCTCATCTGCAACTACAAAGGAGGGTATTAAACAACTACCATTTCAAAGTGCAGGTGTATTTAGCAATTTGGGGGAAATAATTGGAAGTCTTTTGGAGCACATGGTATTAGGGATATTAGAGGGTGGTATGGAATTGAGAAAATAAATAGAGAGTTAGAAGGGACCTCAGAGGTAGATATCCCAGAGGTGTCAAACTCATTTGTAGACCACAAGCTGGCCAATAAAACTCCTCCTCTGTGACTGAAACTATATTAAAATATAATTGGGAAATATTTAACAAAATAAAAATACAACTTAACAGAGTTTTAATTTGTGGTTTTCTATCCATTTCTATTTTATATTGACACCACCTACTTATCATCCAAATATTTAACTTTACAGATAAGCAACTGAGCAATGGCTTAGACAAGGTCACATAGCCAGTGAATACCAAAGTGAAAATCAGAAAAGCCAGATGCCCAGTGCTTGTTTACCAAGGCCATGCTGTCTTGTGCATTTCTGTATAAATTATATGTAAGCATTGGCTCCCTAACTGTCTTTAAGTTTTTGAAGGGTTCTACTATGGAAGAAAGATTCAGTTTTTGTTGTCATGGGGCAGAACCAGAAGCATTGGGTAGAATTTACCAAGAGACTAATTTATACTTGATGACAGGGGAAAAAATCCTTAATATTTAGAGTTGTTCAGAAGTGGTCTGGGTTATCCAGAAAAGTGATAATTTACTGTTCCTTGGAAGCCTTCAGAGCAAAGTATATGAGGCAACATGTAGTTCTGTTATTACAGGGATGGCTTTCCTGTATGGTTTGGCATGTTTTCTGAACACTAGATTGCCACTGAGGCTCCTTTCAACTCTCTGTTCTGTGGTTATCCTCTTACCAAAATATTGGTGACTTTGCTCCATGTTATAATATGCAATTGAAATTAATATAGCCAGATAAGAGGGTGGATCAGAGCTTAGTGGGGTGAGACTGTAGAAGGCAGGCAAGTGAAAGCATAGTGAAAAGATCAATGTCTCTGTAGGCAGAGGACCTGGGTTCAAATATTGCCTCTGAAATTTACCCTTGCAACTTAGGGCAAGTTGAATGACAGCTCCCTGGCTCTTAGTTTCCTCATCTACAAAGTTCATTCAGTGGACTAAATATATTCTCAGAGGCCCCTTTTAATTCTATAGCTTTGATCCTATGATCTTCAGTTTGTCATACGCATTATCCTAAAGTTCTAGATGTCATTTCAGTTATTCCCTGAGAATTAAAATCCATTCTAGAAGAAATTGGGGGTAGTTAAATATTCACTTGTTATCTCAGAGAAAATCAGAAATGAAGAGGTGTCTCTGGGATGGTTCAGGCCCTTGGAGCTCTCTCAAGTCCAAAGTCTTGGTTTTGTTGTATGTATTTTGGATCTCCCCATCATTTGCTGGGCAAGGCCTAGAACATACTGGATGAAAGAAGAGAGGGAATGAATTTGAATTGAGGCAGCTATCTAATTTGGTACATTTTCCCATATTATGTTCATGCTTCTTCTTCTAGAGAATGTATGGGAACATGTGAATTTTATATAAATTGTATATTATGCTTTTATCACTTGTAATATCTTGTGATTTGATTTGGTAAATTTTCTCTCCCTGTCCCTCTACCTCCCATCTCTTAAAAATACTATAATTAATCAGGACTTTTTTTTAAAGATTATTTTCCCTTGAAGAATTTTAAAGACTTCTTGATATTCTCCTGAGTTTTTAAAAAAATAATCATAGTAATAATAACCGCTAACATTTGTATCGTGCTTCAGTATTTGCAAAGCACTTTGCATATATTACTTCATTTGAGTCCCATAACAATTTGAGGAGGTAGGTACCATTATTATTCCTATTTCAAAGATGAGGAAACTAGGTTAGAGAATTTGTGACTTGCCGAGGAACACACGACTATTAAACGTCTGAGGTAGTATTCAAACTCGGGTCTTACTAATAGTTCCATGACCAGTGCTATATCCATTATACCATCTAGATATAGAGATATGTAAGAGTAACAACAGGTATTAGTTAGGTATCACAGTTTGAAACAAAGTCAATATTGTGGGCTTATTCCTGTTTGAGATTTTAAAAGAAATTTGTCATGAGAAACAACTAGAATATTTTCTATTTATCTTTCATAGCTTTTAAGTTCCTAAACCAAGGTTTAAGGTATCGTGAATCAGCTTTAAACCAACAGAGCACACACAGAAAATGGGGATAAAATGAGACTGGGATTTAGGGAAATATGGTTGAAACAATGAATGATAAATATCTTTAGAATCTTTAGAAGAGTAGGTGTATAAAGCAATTCATTTAACAAGAGTGCACATAAAGGGGCTGTTTGAATGAATGTTTTGTTGATTTGAAGGCAAGGAATTTATCATTAAAAAGACCAATTAGGATTGATTTTAATTGGTCTGCAGAAATATATTTCTAAGGGATTAGATGAGGTGTAATCATCTTGGGAGGTTAAGCAACCCTACATTCCAATTAGCATATTCTTATAATACATATTTTAATACTTTTTTCTCAGTAGGACTTGCTTTAAGCCCTATGAGATATGCATACACCTGGCCCTCTGCTTCTATGAATCCCTTTAGCTGATATCAGAGTATAGATACAGGAGCCTTCACAAGTCTTTATCTCAGTGTTGCTCTTCATAGACAATAATTTTCTACTGATTGGTTTTGCTGAGTTCAATATAGCCTATAGATGAATACTTTTCTTTCAAGTCATCTGCTAAAGGAAAGGGCTGTTTGAAAGCCAGTCTACCAAATCATAACAATCTGCAATGAGAGAATGGAAGCAAGGAAGCTGTTTGTTCAGTGATGTAAAACTATTAAGGAAATGCATTGGCATTAAAGGGAGAATTAGTTAAAAGGCATATAGTTCCTTATGCTTTTTTTAAAATAAAGCATACATATACATGTAAATATGAATAAAGACATAATATAGTAAAGGAAATCAATTGATATAAAACCAACTTCAGCAAATTGAACATCTCTGTCACAGGTGGATTACAGAATTTAAAACGATAATAACCATGTTAGCAGGAGATGAATCAATGAAATGTGTTCAGCATTTCCCCCATTCCATACTGGAAGGACTACTGTGAAACACTCAAGGGGTAACTGTGGATATTCTATAGGAAAACATAAGATAAACATTGTTACTTGGCTAATTGAAAATCAAGTTTGGTTTGGAAGCTGGCTCTAAAATGACAAAGCTATAGATTTCTTTAGGTGTGAAATGATATTCCTGCCTGCTTCTTATATGGTGCAATGTTAAGTGTTCAGATTTTTTCTTCCCACACCTAAGATAAATTAGTTTGGGGATGGGGGTAGTAAAGGCACAAACACCAACTTCTCTCTAAAAATTTAACCTAACATTCCTCTAGAATAAAAGTGCTTGATTTCATCTCAATTGAATTTTTCTTCTGTTATACTTTTCTACACTTTTTTGTAAGGACTCAAGATTTAGAAGCATTTTTCTCTCCTCCCTTTTCTGCAGATCGCTGTTGTATACCTTGGGGACAAGAAGGGACATGGAGTGGTAGGCAGAGAGTGCAGTCCCTGGTGATTCCTTGGACTATGTCTTAGTTATTCTCTGTCTTATTTCTAAAATGTCACATTATCAGACTTTGCTCTCTGACACAGTCCCCAATGTATCACATGAGCTAGCTCTAATGACATTTGAAAGGAGTATGTCCTTAGGAACCTAAACAATGGTCTTTGTTTAGGTACTTCTACCAGTCTCACCTTTTAGTTGGAGGAAAGCAAAATGAACAAGGCAGTCACACAGATCTCTAATTGTTTGTTGACTTATTCAATTTAGAATTTGCTTTGACCTGAATTGAAGCTCAAAAATAAGTGAGATGGTATTTAATTTTGTCATTTACTCTTGTGCAAAATCACATTTGGTGGAATTTCCTTAAGCAGATGAGAATCCATCCTGATCAAAAGACTCCTTAGAGAAGACATTCTACAGTCCCTTGTTTCTTTTTTAAGGATCTTTAAAGACAGAATATGCCACAACATGTGCCAGTTTAAAACCAGTTCTTCTTAGGCTGATTTCTGTAGTTCAAACTGAAATGGAAGCCTAAGACATTTTCATTCTGTAACCAACAACACAACTGGATTCTTTAGAGGCTCATCATGACTTCATTTATAAAACAAAAGTGAGTGTCATTTTCACTAAATGATATCTTGGAAAGATATTTATTGTATAGTATTTCTCAAGAGAGGGAAAAATCAGCCTATAGATAATGAACAAATTGGATGATGTTTGAGGGGGCTATAATAAGCCTTTAAATTAAATTTTCTTCAGTTTTGTTATCAGCTCTTTTCCAAATGGAAAAATATCTTTCTCCCTACCTATGATTCCCCAGCCTGTCCAAATTACATGCTGAATAATAAACATTGCAGTGTGGACAAGGGGATAGTTTATTACTATGCCTATGTGGAGCTCAACTAAGAAGGGGGCAATCACTACATTGTCACTTCAGTCATATTACTAAACTTCTTGTCTCCTTTAATAGCCTGCCATCATCTGTCTGGACAACTCTGGAGTACTGTACAATTCACAGAAAGTTGAAATATACAGCTTGCAGTGATGAGCATGTGTTCGGTGCCCAGGCTGTTGCCCACTGAAAGTGTGGCAGTGACTAAAATTCTCAGGTTATAGAAAATTCCAGAAATACTGAAATTAGAACCAAATTCCCCAGAAAGCTCTAGAATCAGTGTTAAGACAACTATAGGACTTGACAATTTTTTGAGTGTCCACTCCATACAACATAATGTGCTAAGTAATGGATAAGATTTGAAGCAGGCTTAGAAAGATTAAAGGATTCAGAGCTAGGAGAAGCCTTAGAGGCCAAGTCCAATTCCTATATTTTACAGATAAACGGGAATGAGACTGAGAGAGATGAGGTGATTGGCCAAGGGTTACACAAATACTGAGTGTCTGAGGCAAGATTTGAACCCAGATCTTCATGATGCCAGGTGTAGGGCTCTACCCATTCTAACACCTGCTATAAGTTAGGGTCCTTGCTTGCTTGAAGCTTAAAATAATTGAGTATGTCACATATACAGATAATCTAGTTCAACATGCATTTATTAGGTGAAGAAATATTAACTAGGTTTATAGTCAGCATTCAACCTTGGAATAAAAATGTGTCCCATTAACTTCAATACATTAATTGACATGCACACACACACACACACACACACACAAGTTTTGAAGAATGAACAAATTAATTTCCCAGGTCTTTCCAAGGAAGTCATAATTTCAAGTCTCAAAGTATATTCAATTCAATAAACCTTTTTTAAGCATCTCCTTTTTGTAGAACACTGTGGCAGGAGCTAAGGAAACAGAACCGAAAACAGAAGACAGTTCTTTTCTTTAACATACAAACAGATAAATTGATTACAAAATAATTTAAGTGGGGGTGAGACAGCCTTAGCAATTAGATAGAGCAGAAAAAGAATTCCTAAAGCGTGGGATATCTGGACTGAGTCTTTTTTTAAATTTTTTTTCTTGTTTACATCATTCATTTTCATGACATTTTTGAATTACAAATTTTCTCCCTATCTTTCCCCTGCCCCAACAATAAAATAGCAATCCCACTGTAAAGCCCCTCCCCTGCTCTGCTCTTTTACTTTCTGGTAGGGCACGGAGGGTCTCCCTATCCAAGCCCCTGTATATCTTAATTCCTAGTTGCAGGTCTTGCATAACTTTAAATTCTAGATTCTTTCGATTACTCCCTTGTCACCCACCCCCAGTGGAAGGACAATCAATTCAATACAGGCTGTGGATGTGTGATTATACATGACATCTTCATAGTGGACATATTGTGACAGTGATCATCTGCCTCTCCTTCCTATCCCTCCCCCCCTTGTTCTGTTCTCTGCCCTCTCCCTGTCCC
>JAQQSW010019153.1:0-11104 GCA_028646575.1 Pseudocheirus occidentalis | reverse complement strand
ATTGTCTTCCTCCCTTTCAATGTATTGATCCTTTTTGTCCACAGGAAAGGATTCTAGAGTTTTACTGTTGTTCTTATTTTGCTTCCTTTTCCTCATGTTGGCCAGTTAATTAATTGCTTAATTTTTTTTTTAGCTCTGTGGAACTCTGCTTCCAGGGAGGAAAGCTCTGTCCCAAACTATTGGGGTTTTCACAGCTGCCAGCACTATTGGGGGGGGTGCTGCAGCTCCCACCAGTTTTGGCTTGCTGGAAGTGCACCCCACGACCACCACCAAAGACCACAATCCTGATCCACGCCGCTCAATGTAAAAGCCCTTGGCCCTAATCAATCGTCTCAGCCCCCATGCAATTGGCAGGCCAGGAGCTCTGAAGCAGCCCAGTGGAGGCAGTTGCTGGTTGCAGCAGATCCTGCCACTTTTCTGCTGCTTCCTTGCCCTGGGGGCTGATTGGCCAAACTACTTTTCCTCCCCCAAATTTAGCTTGGAAGCTTGAATAAGCTTGAATAAGCCTTAGTTTTCCTAGCTTGATAAATGTGGAGATTGCTCCAGGTGCTGCAGATCTGCTAGCTGGTAGACTCAAGCTGTAGCTTGGCTCCTCCTGACCACTGTGGGGCCTGGCTACGGTTTCGGTTTCTGGCTAGGCTGGCCTTGGCTCCCAGCCTGCCGCAATGAGCCCTTCCTGCCCAGCTGCCATCAGCAAGAAATGTGTTTTCTGTATTTTTGTGAGTTTGGGAGCCCTAAAATTTGTTTAGAGTTGTATTTTATGGGTACTTAGGGTGGCTGTGTGGGAGCTGTGAAACTTTGCTGCTTCTACTGTGCCATCTTGGCTCCCAGAAGTCCTCAAACTGATTTCTTAAAGATGCCTATTCACTGAATGGGCATTGCCTCACTCAAAATGAGAACCTTGAAAGAACTTAAAAGGGCCAATATCTCCCATTGCATCCGGGGCCATCTCCAGTCATCCTGATCAATATCTGGTCACTGGACCTAGATGGCTTTAGAGGAAAAAGTGAGGCTGCTGACTTTGCACAGCCCTCACTCACTCAAATCAGTCAATTTCTAGTCATGTCGTCATTTCCCTAATGTCATGGTCTTCTTCAAGAACTAAGGGCAAATCACACATACAATCTCACCACTGCTCTTTATCCTACCTTGGTTAGCTTCTTCCCTTTCTTCCCCTAAAAATCTACTGCCTGGTTCTATATGATCTTACTCCTTCACATGCCAATTAAATCCAGGAGTTCCTATTCCCACCTTACTGAGATAGGATGAGTAGATGTCCAAAGAACCAATTATTTTTTTCATTTGTGGTTAAATTCAAATGACTATGACATATCATCCAGGGCTTCTACGCTGTGTTCCAGTCTTATCTGGAAATCATTATTCCACTCCTTCCCTTCCTCTTAAATTTTCTTTGTCTTCCATTGTGACATTTCCCATGGTATTTGCAAATCTTCCTCATGATTTGTGCAAAGAAGATAACTAAACACATGGGAGCTCATGTTATTATCAAGGAAGATAAAACAAAGATAAAAGACAAGAGGGCCCCAGACAGAACCTGAGAGGGCACACATGATTAGGTAGGATAAAATGGGCTGTGTTGTGCTATTTGCTCAAATCACACATGTAGTAGAACAGACATAGAAATTTACTAGCACCTTTAGAGAACATTGAGTGCAATGCAATCATTTTTTTAAATCAGGAAACTCAAACTCAGACAGCTTAAGTGACTTGTCCAAGGCCACGTGGCTCCCAAGTGTCAGAAACACTATTTAACTTCTGCTATTCTGAATTCTAAGACCAGTTCTGTCTACTAAATTATATTAAATTCTATCTCATTTCATTGTTACTATTTGTTTTTACACCATATTAATTTTTAAATACACCATACCTCTCCCCTTGCCACAAAGATTTAAGAAGAAAAAAGAAAAAAATATTTACAGAAACCAAATAATACATATACTCTGTCCATATATATATATATATACACACACACATACACACACAATATACACACACATACATACATAGCCTTTCTTTTATTTGTATAAGCAAGTCAGAGAACTTTCTGGAAGAGGAAGTTTGCTAAAACAATACAAATGATCTTTATATTCCCTCTTTCTAGTTCTACAGACTAATTTCTAAGAATAATTACCTTTCCTTTTTAAGGGAACTGCCTTCTTTACTCAGAGACCTTCTCCCTCTCATTTTCCTACTGTAACTTGATTCATGCTCATTTTCCTACTTAAATATAAATTATCATTGAATCCTCATTTACATGAGAGTTTATATGTGAGTTCTAACCACATTGTACTTCAGTAGTCTGTTAGGCTATGTCTTAAATTCTAAAGACATTCATGGCAAAACCAAAAATATAAAATCACTCCTTTTTCCTCGTATTTATTATTATCATTATTGCTTTGGTTTCCCCTTGTTAACTATTTTCTTGGGTTCTTTGTTTTAAGAGGACCAACACAACTGTAAATTGTTACAGCTATCTGTTTGCTGAAGGACACTGGTGCTCTCCTGACCTGAATTATATCATGTTAACACTAACTTAACCTATCACTATTTATCACATAATTAAAATATGCCCATGGCATGAATAGTCTATATTAACAGCTATATAGTCAATCTGTATTGCTTATCAGAATGAAACAATAATAATTCACAGATGCCTTAAGCATTTTGCATGACAGGTCTTTCCAATATTATGAATGTAAAGTAAAAATCTCTTTTGGGCAAAACTATGTTTTGCTATTGTGATAATAACAAAAGTTATGATGAATATCAGGATGTGAGCAAGTCTTTTAAATGGTTTTAGGAATACTTTTCCTACAATTTCTATCTTACTTTATTGTCTCAACTCTGTGGGAGTCCAATCACATGAAAAGTGTACTTAAATGGAACCTAATTGCTGTGGGAAGCAAGATGAAATGCTATGGAGAGGTAAAGAAGATTCATGTCCATTGACACAGCAGACTGAAATGTTAGGTTTCATTATTTTAATTTTAGGAAGACATATAGAATTGGCATAGTGGATAGAGAGCTGGCCTCAGAGGCAAGAAGGCTGGGGCTCAGTTTCCACTTCTGATATCTATACAAAATGGTGAAAGTCACCTAACCGCTTTGTATTTCCCACACAGTTCTATAACTTATAGAGCAACATCTGATCTGCTTTGATAGAGAATATGATGTAAAAAAGGCAGGTTGGTGGAGCAATGTATGGAGTGCCAGGCATGGAGTCAGGAAGGCATCTCCCTGAGTTCACATCTCACCTCAGAATCTTCTGAGCTGTGTGACCCTGGGCAAGTCATTTAATCCTGTTTACCTCAGTTTTTTTCAGTTGGAAAATGAGCTGAAGAAGGAAATGGCAAACCACTCCAGTATATTTGTCAAGAAAACCCCAAACCTGGTCACATAAAGTCAGACACAACTGAAATGATTGAAGGCCTTGGTTCAAGGTTTGACATTTCCAACATACTTTGTAGTCTTGGCCAGGTCACTTAAAAACCCAGCTCTGTAAGACTACACATACAGATATAATATACATAATGCATACATAATAGCATAGTGGTTGTTATTCTATGTTGTTCAGGAAAGTTCCATCACTAAAAGTCCTCCATATCAATAAAAGTCATAGAACTTATTTTAAAAAGAAACACAAATAATATCTGATAAACTCACCTATGCTACTATATATATGTATGTATGTATATATATATATATGAATTTTAAGAAATCAATACACTATTATTTCTACTTATGTTACTTGAATTACCCTAATGAGAACAAATAGTTATTTTTTTTTTCAAATTTTATTTCAGACTCAAATGACAGAACACAAATACAAGATAGAAAAAGAAACAAAAACATATCATTAACTTAAATACTGGAATTTAAATACAAAGTTAGAAAAGGGGAGGAAGCACATTGTGTGCATAGCAAAATATAAGAGAGGATTCTAAATATGTAACCATAAATTTTCATTTTGAGACAGCCCGTATGAGAATTTTCTGTCATGTTGAGAATTGTCCATTTTTTCTTTGCTTCCTTGAGAGTTTTCTTTGGTTCTCTGCTGTGCACTTTTTTACTTTGTTCTTTTTAAGATATGTTTCTCGACAGCTGCAAATATATACATATACATGCACACGTACACGTACACATACACATACATATACTCTCCCAAACATATTCTACTCCTGATCTTTGTTTTTATGTCTGTGCATATCTCTTGTTTCTTGTTCCTCCTGCCTCCTCCATGCATACTACCTTGCCCCTTATTACTTGCCTACCCCCTCCAAAGATCCCTCCCCTATCCTCACATTCTCATAAATCTAAATACCCTTCTGTGCCCTGCTTTTACCTATTCACTCCCCCTCTCCTCTAAAGATCCAACTTTGTCTTCTCCTCCCTCCCTATACCCCTACCATTTTATTTCTTCTGAATTTAGAAGACTTTTTTATGTGTGTATGTGCCTTTCCCTATTAAATATATGTGTGTGTATGTTCATTTCCCTATTAAACCTTTTCCCAATGAAAGTAAGTTACCAGAATTACCAGCCCTCCTTCCCCATCTAATTCTTCTGTATCAGTTCTTCCTTTTGCACCTCATTTGTATAAAATAATTACTCTTTCTAGCTATTCCTAAATGGTTTTACTTTTTAAATTCATGCCATACTCAGGTTTACCCCAATCTTTCTTTGACCTACTCAAATATTAATAAGTATGTTAAACATACATTTTACAAATATAAAAAGTAAATAGTCTGTCCTTGCGAATCCCTTATAATCAGTATTTAGTATATATCTTATATTTCTCTTAGTTCTTATAGGTCAAATCTTCTATTGAAACCAGAATTTTTTAACAAAGTCTTGAAAGTCTCAGACTTTATCAAATATCCATTTTTTTCTTCAGGTTAATACTTAAATTTGCAGGATACAATTTGGCTGGAGCCGCAGTACTTTTGTTCTTCAACATGTTATGCTCCAAGACCTATGATCCTTTAATGACTCTACTGCTAGGACTTGTGTGAATCTAATTGTGGCAGCACCATATTTTAATTGTTTTAATCATGATGCTTTTAATATTTTACCCTTCAGCTGGGGGTTTTGGAATTTGACTGTGATATTCCTATGAGTTTTCTTCATAGGATCTCTTTTAAGTGGTGATTAATAGATTTTATTTTCTATTTGTACCTTCTTCCCTTGTTCTAATACTTCAGAACAATTTTCTTTAATTATCTCTTGCATTGTTATATCAAGATTCTTTTTTTATCATAACTTTCAATGACTCTGATTATTTTTATATTTTCTTTTATTGATCTGTTCTCCAGATCTTTTTTCTTATAAAATGTTTCACTTTTTCATCTCTTTTTTCATTATTTATATTTTGTTTAACTATTTCTCAATCTCTTATTATTTTCTGGCTTCATTTTTCCCAGTTCTAATTTTCAAGGTGTCATTTTCTTCCTTAAAATGCTGGATCTCCTTTTCAAATTTGTTGCCTTTACTTTCATAACCTTCTTTTTTTTCTTAGATTATTATTTTTAGTGTTTCCTCCATCTCTATCATTTGATTTTTAAAATCTTTTTTTTTAAAGATCTTCTATGAATTCTTTTTTCCCCTGGGAAAATTACAAAGGCATTTATTTATTTTGTTTTGTTTTGTTTTGCTTATGTTGTTTATAACTTTTGTTTATTTTTAATTTACATCATTCATTTCCATGAGCTTTTGATTTAAAATTTTTCTACCCATCTTTCCTCTACCCACCACCCAAAAACAGTGATCCCACTGTATACACCTCTCCCCCAATCAGCTCTCTACTATATCCTCCACCATCACCCCGCTGACTTTTCAGTAGGGCAAGATGGATCTCCCTACTCCAGCACCTGTATATTTCCCTCCCTCCTGTTCTACCCTCCATTTGTTCTATTCTCTACTTCGGAAGGCATTTATTTCTAAACAAAACAGATCAAATTTTAAAATTAAATACTTGAATTTTTTAACCACAGATGTATAGGATGAAAATAATCCCTCTAAAATATGGCTAATGTAAATAAGAAAATGACAATTGTAATAAATATGTTCAAGTTGACGTACTACATCCATTCCTATTCCCAATTATAAAGTACCCAATGAGAGCAAATAAGTTTATAAAATTGATAGTATTCAAATAAAATTGTTATGAAAATACAACTTTTAAAAAGCATCTTTGAGTTATTTGGCTTTTAGTAGCAGTAAACATTTTTGGTAAACTGATTTTTTTTGTAGTAATCTGCCAAAGTTTTATTTAAAGCCAAGGGTTCTGCAGCTGAAAAAAGTTTGAAAACTAGGACTCTCCTTGATTAACTAAACCAAGTTGATTATGTAATCCACAGATGCACTTTTCCAGTACTTGGTGGCACTTCAAAGAACTATTAATATATCTCTCTGACGTGATTTTTACAAAATACTGACTAGACTTCACTTTACTCATCTATATATTGAAAAATAAATATTTTCTAGAAAGATGTTAAAATAACTATAAGCAAAAAGGGTACAAATTTATTTTTCCCAAAAATTGGTTCTTTGGTTCTCTCTTCTCTCTCCTCTCTCTCTCTCTCTCTCTCTCTCTCACACATACACACACACACACACCCCTAGGTGGCACAATGGATAGAGTGCCTAGCATTGAGTCAGGAAGATCTGAGTTCAAATCCAATCTCTTCTATGAATTCTTGTTGGGCAAGTGACCATTTGACATTACTCTTTGGAGGTTTCTTTATTTCCACAGCCTCCTCTGAAGATTAAACCTGGTCATCTCTATTCCTATAATAGTTTTCTATGGATGTATTCTTTCTCTTTTGCCTGTGCATTTTTTCATGGTGATAGTTTAGTTTTTATATTCATATCTAGACCTGCGATATACAAAATGGTGCCTCTGGCCCCAGACCTTCCGTTCTTCCCTCTAGCCTGGAATCAAAACCAAACCTCCAGCCTCCTGTAAGTGACCACAGTCAAGGGTTTTCACACTCATCAAGCATATGCTCATTCCTTCTTGAACCTGCCTCTTTTTGCAGCACAGCTGGGTCTGGCATTCCTGGTCAGTCAAGGTTCCTGCAATCTTCCAGGGCTTAAATGCCCAACTCCCCCCACTTCCCAGGGCAAAAGTTTCTGTGGCTGGGGCTGACAGTCTCTCATACCAACTAACCCCAAGGTTTGCTGCTTGTTGTTAAAATAGAACCCAGCCTGTAGATGTTTACTCTTCAAGGGATGAAATCTTGTTTTGAGATTTTTCTTTAGATCTTCTCAAATTGTCACAGGAAGATCTTTGTTGTTCCCCCTGTTCTTATTTATCTTCATCCACACTTTGTTCACAGTAAGCTGATATTTTAACTGTGGGTGGAAAACATAAGAGTTTGGGATTTTCTGACCTAGTCTGCTATCTTCCCAGAATCCTCTTTCTGAAAAAAATTGTTTTAAATCTTCTAAATACTAAATTTAGTACTTTGGGATTCTAAAAACTGCTAAGCATATCAATTTTATGAGTATTTACTCATTTGTTTTTTCAACCACCAATGAACTACAATAGACCTTGGCATAACATCCAATTCCATATAGTATAACATATTTAACTACATATAAAAATAGATGTTATAAATTTCTACTAATAAATAAGGTTTAAATGTTACTCCCAGGTTCCTAGCTTCTACCAGACTAAACTGCTTTCCCTCTATCCAGAGTTCCAAAAACCTGTATCTTCTCTCAACTTTCCTTTTCTTTTTAGAGATTCTGAACTGTCATTTCAAAGGGTCTCCTAATGCAACTATGTCTTGAGCAATCTCTAACAAAGTGAATAAAGGATGCACCCTTAAGTAAATTAAAAATATTTTTCACCCACCTAGGTATTTTTCAGGTTGTTAATGTGTATTATTTCTTAATTTTAATTGTATTATTTTTAATTAATCATTTTTTCTATTTCTCCTACTTCTACCCTTCTCTTATTGAAAGAGAAAAAAGGAAGGAAGGAAGGAAGGAAGGAAGGAAGGAAGGAAGGAAGAAAGGAAGGAAGGAAGGAAGGAAGGAAGGAAGGAAGGAAGGAAGGACTGAGGACACAAATGCCATGTTCAAAATGCACTCATTAGTAGTTCCTTGTTGTGTCTTAGTAGATATATTCTAAATTTTTTTTATATTATCTGGTTATTTTGAACCAAATGTCCTTTCTCTTTCTGTTGAGTTTTGCTGACAACACATAAGAATGTTAATAATTTATGTGCATTTATTTTATATTTTGAACTTTTCTGAATTTATTGTTTTGACTGGTTTAGACTTTTTAGAGCTATCTAGAACAGTGGTTCTCAACTTTCCTAATGACACAACCCTTAAATACTCGTATGTGGGCTTATCTGCATGTAGGCGGACCCTCCTGGAGAGAGAGGGAGGAGTGGTGTAACCAATTCCTAAGACCATTGGAAATATGTGTTTTCTAATGGTCTTAGGTGACTCTGGTGACCCCTGTGAAAGGGTAGTTCAACCCTCAAAGGGGTCACAACCCACAGGTTGAGAACTGCTGATAGAGAGACCATCATGTTACCTTTGGAAAACCTGGATTCTTAAAAGGACCAGATCTTCATTCTTTCTCATAGAATAAGAAAAAATAAAATAAAATCATGTGCTGTTGAGAACATGGAAGTTGAAATTTCTAGGAATGCTTTCATTTTGGAAGGAAGGGGAGGAAGGAAGGAGGTAGCTGAGGGGAATCAAGCTGTGATTTTAGGCCAGACTGCATAAAGACACAGAACTCCTGAGGTGGGGTTACTTACCTCTAACACAAAACTACCTCAGAAAATAAAGAATGCATCATATGATGTGGTGAAAAAAACAACTGATACTGACCTCATGAAATATCCACCAGTACCCAACATATTCAAGTAACTAAGCCACAGAAAGCTTACATTTATAGACTTGCATAAGAAAATACATCAAACAAAAGAAAACAAAGATTCATAGATTGAACTGAAAATCTATAACTCCACCACAAAGAAATCTCCCCTACAAGACATGTATACAGTGCTTTCTATTTGTGAGGTGCTTTGCAATTATTATCTTACCTGATCCTCAAAACAACCATGGGACACAGATGCTATTATTGCCCCCATTTTGTACATAAGAAAATGGAAGCAAACAGAAGTTAAGTGACTTTAGGGTCACACAGCTACTAATTGTCTTGAGGCTGGATATGGACTCAGGCCTTTTAGTTCTATCCACTCTGCTCTTTCAAAATACATAGCCCAGTAAAATAAAGACTAAGAACGGACCAGAGTCAATCAATTGATATGGAAGCATTTCAGATGCACCAGGCACTGTCTTCAGGAGTTCTTTCTCCTTGCTTTTCTCTAGTGTTTGTGGGGTCTCTAGAATCAGAGAGAAGCTAGTTGCTTCTTCCGCTGTTCAGCTTCCTTGGTTTCCTTGATGTGTTAACAATTACATCTGTGAACCAGATGACTGTGAACCAGTTCCAATGTCCAATACTAGGAGCAGCTATGAATCAGTTTGGAATAAATCCAAGATAACTGATTCACTGAACACTTTTAAAGTTACTTTGCTCACCTCAAACATAGAAATTCATGAGGGAATTTCTCCATGTGTTGCTTCTTGGATGTGATAAAAAAAAACTATAGGAAGTCATAATAAAGAGTCCATGTCCTAAATCACTGGGAACAGTTGATCACTTGTATGTTCACCCTTTTGTGAAGAGGATTTGGGGGGGACTGAAAATAGCTGCACCATGTCCCATTTTTAAAAGCCTATTTATGAAGAAAGTATTTATCACTTGCCTTAGGGGAAAAAATCCTTGGTAAAAATACTTTTGAAAGTGGTGAACACTATGGTGGTGGTGCCATTATGTACAAATCATTGTAATATGGCTTTTAAGTCGTATTACAGCACTCCAAAGCAATTTCCTGAATGCACACAGAAGTAGATTAAAGAGCAGGTAGAGACAGAACAATGATTTATGACAGTTGAATAATGAAATGCTAAACAAGGCTTAATGTAGATTATGCAAAATATATAGTGAGCATGTATGTGTGTGCAATTGCTATTTTAAATTCATACAGAGTGTTTTTATAATTGTTTATAAATTCAGATACATTATTTTATTTTACTCCCAACCTCAAATAAGTTGAAAAAGCAGTGAGTCTTTGTTGCAAAAGTATTGGTCTTTTACTTTTCCTTTGATCCATCATGGAGATGTAGCCCTGTTAGCTCTGAATCACTAATTTCAAAATGTGATTCTTTCTTTGGGTAGAGGAGCAAGGGGAATGGACATGCGGCTTCATAGACATTAAGTTCTGTCTTGTACAAAAACATCACCAATAATATAATGATGCATTATGTAATAATATAATGATAGATTACTCTTATTTATATCCATCTCCATGTCCTTGCTGTCAGTTATCAGGGTATTTAAATCTCCTATGCCTTAAGAGCATAAAGGCAGCATAGCACAATGCAAAGTCTTATATTTGGAGTCTCAGGGCTTGGGTTCAAATTTTAGCTCTACCTATTTTTGTACTTTAGCTGTCATTGGACCTCATTTTATTATTATGCAAATAAAAAGTTTGACTAGATGACTTCTTAGGTATCTTGCAGCCCTAAATCTATTGGCTTTACAAACCTGTCCCCACCCCCAAGTGAAAATTTTTACTCATATTCTCATTAATGAAAGTATATTTTTGGGCGGAGCCAAGATGGCAGCATAGAAGGAGCAAAGCACCACAGCTCCCACACAAACACGCTAAAAAACTCATTAAATGGGACTCTAAACAGATTTTCCAGCTCCAACACTCTCCAAAAGACAGAAAGCACATCTGTTGCTATAGGCAGCTCAGCAGGTGGGGCTCTTCACAGCAGTCTGAGGCCGGGTCAGGGCCTGGGGCATTGGGCGGGGAGCCGCATTTATAGGAGAGCAGATCTGCTGCACTGGAGGCACAGTTACCACATTTATCAGGCCAGAAGAAAAAAAGGCTAAGAAAAAGGTCAGTGGATTTTGCTAACTCGGGAGAAGAAGAGCAGGTACGGCCAAACTGCTCCCAGGGTAAAGAAGCAGTGGGAGGCGGCTGTGGC
>JAQQSW010019152.1:0-11104 GCA_028646575.1 Pseudocheirus occidentalis | reverse complement strand
CACAGGCCTCCTGTCTCAGCCAGTAGCCTTCTTCCAGTTCAAGAGGGGAGTTCATGCCTCCTCAACAATGGACAGGGTTCACACCTTCCATACTTAGCCCTAAGTTACTAGGTGCTACTTAGCCCTAAGTTACTAAGTGCTAAGTATCTGATAAACTGATTACTATTACACTGTCAAAATGAATATCCTTTGTTTATGATTGAAAATTAATCTCTGTTTGAAAAGAGAGACTTTATGACTGACTAAATGAATGTACTAGCCAGAGGTGGGCTACTTTGACCCTGTACTTTGTGACTGAATTGAGACATTTTGTGATGTAATTGAGAACTTCCTAAATGACTGAGTTACACCGTATTTTGATTTTCTCTGTTCTGTGAATGTTTTGCCTTAATTTGTCACTGAATAAAATGGAGAGTTACTATGATGGTATTCCAAACCTTGGAATTTGCCTTTGCTTGGCATTACAACTCATCAGAAAAGGCTCTATGCTCTATGAGCAAAGAAGAATTAAAGTATCTCAAAAGAAACATGAGACACATAAATTTAGAGAATCCACCCCAAATGTTCACATGGACAATTTGAACCCAACCTATGGTAGAGCATTCCAAGCTCATATTGGTCTGATCAGCCACAGTTAGACACACTATAACTTGACTCTAACATAGTGGTGTCATTTTGGTTCCCTTTGAGAATGAAGGTCAATAACCAGTTCTCTGGTTGCTACTGTAGAAGCTTCAGGGAGTCTCCTCTTGGATGAGATTTAGGACACTCACTCTTGGTTGAGCAGAGTTCTATCACTGTCAATAGGAGAACTTGACTTTTGTTGTCTGAAATATATTCTCTTATGTACACTTTTTCTGATTTCTGTTTTCCTATTATTTAGATAAATGGCATTCTTAGCTATTTGCAACATGTATTCATTTTGAAACGGTTATTAGGTGGGGAAGGAGTCGTCTTGCATACAGAGCTTAGGGTCCTTCCCTCCCCTACCCCCAGTGACAAAGCAATCAAAAGTTAACTAGAATCCAGTCATGTCCTCTAGACTAATTATATTGAAGAGAGTGAATATACTTATGGCCTAATACCCACTTGTCTCTGAGGATATCAGAATGGCCTCTGCTTTGAATCCCCTGCTTCCCTTACTGGTCCTTAGAGAAGGGTGGGGAAGGAGAAGAGGGTATTCTGAAGTTCCTTAAGCCACACAGCAACAGCTTCCTTGCCACATGTGGCCTCACTAGACATGGATCACCACTTCTCACCACCCTCACTCCTTATACAAATAGCATTCCTACCACAGTGCATGAAGAGGAGTAATATGAAACTGGTCTGGAAAAGAATAATTTCCTTTTTTCTTCTTTTTTGGACAGGGGAAGGCAGGGTAATTGGGATTAAGTGAGTAGCCCAAGGTAACACAGCTAGTAAATGTTAAGTGTCTGAGGTCAGATTTGAACTCAGGTCATCCTGACTTCAGGGTCAATGCTCTATTTACTGCACCACCTAGCTGCCCCATATCTTAAATGCTAAAGAGAAGAGTTTATATTTTATTCTAGAAGCAATGGGGAACCCCTGACACTTCTTGATCAGGGTAGTGAACTAGTTAGATCTATATGATGAATACCAACCTTTCATCAACGTGGGGAACATATCAGAGAAGGAAGAGAATGGAGGGAGGGAGACCAGCTGCAACAGTACAGAGAAGAGATGATAAGAACCTAAACCAGAATCAGAGTTCATTGGACCTGAAAAAAATCTTTGATGTTAGCTAACCCAGGAGCTGCAAATAGAAACAGGGGCTACTAAACCACATATAAGGATCCCTGCAGCTGTATATTGGCTGAGAAAACCAGATATTGTCATTATCTTGTTATGTTTTATTTATTTTGTTAAATATTTCCCAATTATATTTTAATGTGGCTCAGGCTGCACTCAGGAATGTTGTTAGACAAACTGTAACCCATGGGCTTTATATGTGACACCTCTGATATAGACTAGCCCCATCCTTTTACAGAGAAAGAAACTGAGGTCCTTAAAGAGGTCAATGGCTTTCCTAAAATCACAAAGAGGCAATGGCTAGATGAAATCCCAAGTCTCTTGACTGCTAGTGGCCTTCCAAGGCAAATGTGAGCTGTCTACTCTAAGTCACCCCATGTATATGCTTTTATCCTCTATATTTCTCAAGAACCCATCTCAGTCCAGTCACTGAGAATTTACTTCAAAATCATCTTTATTCAATTTCTATTCCATTTGGAAGTTTAGGAGTGTAATTGCCTAGTTTAAAGCCATGAGCCTTTTTAGCAGACAGAAGAATAAAAATCAAAGTGCCCCAATGCATCATGTTGAGAGAAACAACACATTTCTCAAATGTCTTTAAAAGCTCAGAGCCAAAAATCATTCAGGAAGAGCTCCAAGCAACCACACATATCCCCTGGTCCAGCTCCTTGTTATACAATCAGTTCTCTAATGAGATTTTGCTGAAGTCATGACGATGTTGGAGGCTCAATCCTCAGCAAGAACACATCGTCTGGTTACTATAGCATCTCCAGTTATGGATTAATGAGAAACAGAAATGCGGATAAAATTAACTCAGAAATTAAATGAATGCCCTCTCAGGGAAGCTAATTATGACACTTGTACCCACTGTCTGTTTCATTTACTACTGAAAATGTTGGTTCTCAAATGGAACACTATGCCTCTGAGTCTAGAAAGAGAAACTAGGTCCCCTCTGGGTACAGCAAAGGGCAATCTTTTGAAGTCAGGTTGTCCCAGGTTTTTGTTCAAGGTTATTGTTGTTGTTTTTTTCACCTGTATGATAAAAGCCTTCACCAGAAAATACTTAGAGTTTGTCAAGGCCTCTATTACTCCACTTACCACCATGCTTCTAGTGGGCATTATCCTACCTTTTCCATTGTGAGATAAGGAAACTTTTTTCAAAGCCACAAACCAGAAGCATTGGGGAAGATTTAGAAGAGAATGATTCTTCCAGAAAACTGAAAAAAATTTATATCCTACCAAGACTATGTTCATAATCAACATTGTTTTCTGAAAAATGAATGGAAAAGTAAGAGGAGGAAGAAAAGGATTTATAGCTTGTGAAATAGGATGGGATGGCCCTACTCTTTAAAAGAGCTCTTGGAGAACAGAATCTTCCCCAATGTCCAGTTGGTTCCAAACCTAATGAAAAAGGTAACATTTGTCCTCTCTTCAGACACTCACTGCTTAAACTAGTGAGGCATAGAAGATAAGTGTTAGCTAGAATTCAGAAAGACCTAGAATCAACTCTTACCTCAGAGATCTCTTGGCTGTATGGTCCTAGGGAAGTCATACACTTTGCTGTACCTCTGTTTCCTCATCTGTAAATGAGAAGGTTGATCTTGATGTCTTGTAAGGTCTTTTACCCATTTAAGTCTAGTGTCCTATGATACTTTTTCAATGAGGAGCAGTGGTGTAGTGGAAAAAGCACAGGTTTCCCTTTCACAGAGTCTGAATCAGGAGCATTTTCACCATCTGATAATAGCCATCTAATATCATTTTCCTGAATTTTTTTCTCTTCCAATGATAGTCTTCCATCTCCTTTCTCTGCCCCCATCCAATCTATTCTCCATATTGCTGCAATTTAGAACCTTTCTGAGACACAGCTTTGGTCATGAGGGTTCAGAATGTGTGAGTCTAGAGAATTTGAGCTTAACACCTTAGGCTATAGGGAGCCACTTAAGATGTTTGAGCAGAGGAGTGACGACCACATCTATAGATAAGAAAGGCTATTCTGACAGTAATATAAGAGAGAAAGGAGAGAGTGAAGGGGAGGAGGCCTGCAAAGAGCCAATTGAAACAGTTTAAGCAGCTGATAATATAATCCTGAGATCTTCTACTAGTAGCATCATCATAGGACCTAGAGAGAACATATTTGTCAGAGATATTGCAGAGATGGAGTTGACAAGGCTTTGTATCTGTTGGATGATGGTGATGATGATGATAATGGTGATAGTGGTGATGATAATGACAGTAAAAATAAAATTAATTTACATTTTTATTGTTCTTGAAGGTTTACAGAATCATGGAATCTTTGAATTGGAAGGGATCCCAGAGGATATCTGATCTAAATGAAGCCTAAATAAGAGCATAGTCTATATAATCCCCAACAAGGATTTATCCACCTTTTCCTTTAAGACCTCCAATGAGTGAGAACCTATGTGTTGGTGGCGGTTGTTGTTGTTGCTGCTGTTGTTGGGGCAGCTATGTGGCCCAGTGGGTAGAACACTGCTAGCTTGGAATCAGGAAGTCTTTTTCATAAATTCGAATCTAGTCTTAGACACTAGCTGTGTGATCCTGGGCAAGTCACTTAACCCTGTTTGATTCAGTTTCCTTATCTATAAAGTGATCTGGAGAGGGAAATGGCAAACACCTCTAGTATCTTTGCCAAGAAAATACCAGACAAGATCACAAAGTATTGAACAGTCCTGAAATGACTCAATATTATACTTGCTGCATAGTTTTCCTTTTTATCAAGCTTACTTTTATTTACTTTTTTATTACTTCTACCCATTGTTGCTAGTTCTGGCCTTTTTTATGAAACATTTTTCAGAGGGGTAAGATTAATGTCAGCCCCAAAATTAGAAGTCAGAAGGAGCAGGTTTGCTGGGGAAAGATAATAACTTCTGTTTGAAACATCTGAGTTCCACTAAGGTAGAAAAGTGCTACAGAGGATTGAGAACATGGGCGTGGAACTCAGAAGCAACCAATAGTACAGATTTTGAAGGCACCTGTATAGAGGTGAGAGATGAAATAATGAGATGGAGTTAAGCCTGTCCTTCCAGGGTAGTGTTATTAATGTAACAGTAGAATCATATGATCCCAAATCTACAGAGACACACAGTTTTTGGGGTTTTTTTCTTAGATTTGGAAGGTATTTAAGGACACTGTCCCCAGTGACCAAAAAAATCACTCCTAGAATATAGCAAAAGAAGAAAGCAAATATAAAGACATTGAACTTTCTGACCCTTCAACTTTCCTCTCAAACTTTAACCTCACATATCCCCTAGAAACTTAGCTCTCATGGAGAAAAAAACTCCCTATAAACAAAGGTTTTAAATCCTTTTTCTCATGGAGACTTTCAGCAAAGTAATTTTGATAGAAGGAAAGAAGTATTTATTAAGTACCTACTATGTGCCAGGCACCATGCTAAGCCCTTCACAAATATTATCCTATTTGACTCTCACACCAACCTTAGGAGATAATTGTACATTTTAGTGTTGAAAGACCCTGAGACACAGATGTCAAGTCATTTTTCCAAGGTCTCACAGTCTTAGCCCACATTCCTACTCAGGGCTTCCTGATTTCTGACCTAACTTCCTGACATTCACTCTCTGCTATATTACCCAGTTACCAAAGATTAGCTAGGCACAGTGCTCTCATTAAAAATCATGGGATCAATTTCTAATCTGCTTGGTACATAGAGGAAATGTCTTATTTCCCCTAATCTGAAACTAACCTTATATCTTATAGTATATCCTACAGATTGTTCAGATGTTGTAATGGCAAATAAAATGGGATTTTTGCTGTTTTTCTGGATTGAGTTTTAGCTAATCAAGTATCTTTGAGCCTTGCCTTTGATAGTACCAAGAGTCTTTGACTGGAAATAGTATACACTGTATTGCCCTTAATAGGTCTAAGAGAATTTGAAGATCTCCCCTGTCCCTTAATAGACCAAATGTAATCACATGGGAGCCCATGGTAGGAGGAGCTTGTAAAAAGGGTGGAACAGGAAGGAGCAGATAAGAGCATGAACAGAGCTGGGAGTAGGCAGAACTGAGAGAGAGAATGTTTGTGATGCTGACTTTCTGTCTGTTGATCTGTGCTGATTTCTCAGATAGAAGCCCTGTTGGTTGTTCTGTGCTGATTTCTCAGACAGAAAGTGAATTGAGATGATAGCGCTGGTAATGTGCATAAATATTGTTGTAGCTCTGTTAAACTTTTGTTTCCTAAAAACAGAAACTACATAGAGATTGGAGTGGAACAGTCCCCATGAGCTGAGATGTGGAACAAGATCAGAGAGCTGTCTACATGTGAATCCAGGCAAGAGTTGGGAGCAATCAGCCTGTGGAGGAGGAGGCATGGGGTTGGGAAGCCAGCCACAAGTCAAGATGAAAGAGAACTTTACTTTGGATACTATGTATTGACTGATGAGATTTATAACTTACTACAACATATGGGTGGATGTCTTTGTATTTTCTGCTACCCCTTGTATATACTGACTGATATGTTTTGCTTAAGACTATGTGGCCACCTTAGTAATAAGTTGTTACATTACGCTGTTGTGAATATCATGCTTTAGCTTCTTAAATGTTATACTTTAATTTATTGCTGAATAAATAAAGAGCTCAATGTACTATACAATTAGACCCTTAAAGTTATTCACAACAGCAGTCCACAGAAGAGTTTCCATGATTGGATTTACAGATGTCTGGAAGAAATTTGATAACCTTCTAGATTTTATATTATCCATATATTCACTGAGAGGCATAAAAGGGTAGTAGATAGAAAGCTGATGCTACAGTCAGGAAGACTTGAGTTCTTCTGACACTCTGCATGACTTGACATTAAAGATGAGTTGCTGATCTATAATGGAGGATGGAGTTTCCACACAGGAAGATCCCAACAGTTTTGATGTCACTGATATGGCCCTGCTCTCTTCTCCAAAACTTTATCCTCTGGAGCAGTGGTTCTCAACCTGTGGGTTGCGACCCCTCTGGGGGTCAAATGACCCTTTTACAGGGATCACAGGGGTCATGTAAGACCATCAGAAAACACATATTTCTTAGGAACCAATACACTGCTCTTCTATCTGTCCCCAGGCGGGTCCACCCACATGCAGACATCCCCACATACATTAAAGGGTCATGGCATTAAGAAGGTTGAGAACCACTGCTCTAGAGGATATAATAATTTTAAGGAATCTAAATGATAAGACTAGCATGCATTTATAATGACAACTCATAGGCACCTCAAACTCAGAATATCAAAAATGAAGGGCCATCATCCACCTAATTTACCTAATTCAGTTGTAGGCACTCACTCATGTTCACAGCTAAGATCTATACTCAACTCATCACTCTTCACCACTCCTCATATCCAACTGGTTGCCAAATCAGTTCTATCACTACATTTCTCTCAAATTCACAGGATCATAGAGCTGGAAAAAGCTATTAGAGGTCATTGAGTCAATCTTCTCTCCACATCACTAGCATCTCCCTAGCTTAGGCCTTTGTCACTTTAACTAATATAATAACATCCTAATTGATCTCCCTGTCTCAAGCTCTCCCTTCTCGAATCCATGCTCCCCATAGCTATCAAATTAACATTGATAAAGCACAAGTTGTACCCTGTCATTCCCTAGTTGAAAAAGCTTAAACAACTGCCCATTTCCTCTAGGCTGACAGGCAAGCTCCTCTGCTTGACCTTGAAAGTCTTTCACAATCTGACTCAACTTCTCTTTCTACTCTGATTTGCCATTTTTGCCCCACATACACTCTATATTGCCATCAATCTTGACTATTTACTGTCTCTTATATACAAAATCCTGCCACTGTGCTCTGGTATCAGCTGTTACGCATATGTTAGCATGCACACACACACACACACACACACACACACACACACATTTTTCTTGAAAATCCTAACTTGATTCGAGGGATCATTTCTGATGTTCCCATACCCTTCCCCAGCATTCTCATAGCTATTACAGCAAGGACATATATACACACACAGACATGCACATATATACTAATAATACACACATATATAATATCTATATCTCTATATATAGATAAATAGATATAGTGTCTGTATACACATTTGTGTGGGTTTGTATGTGTGTTAGCCTTCAACCAAGAAATGCACTTTGTCCAGGTCCAAACAAAGAGAGAGCCAGAAGTTTCTGAGTAGACAGAATGGTCTCATTTTTGAGATCAAAGACAAGTCAGGGGAGCCTAAGCTAAGGAATGAATCTCTCTCTCTCTCTCTCTCTCTCTCTCTCTCTCTCTCTCTCTCTCTTTCTCTCTCTCATTTCCCTGTGTCTGTCTGTCTCTTTGTCTGTCTGTTTGCCTCTGTCTTTCTCTGTTGTTTCCCACCAGTAGAATATATGCTACTTGAGAGCAGAGGATTTTCTGTTATTTTGTTTGTTTCTTTGGTTTTCTTCATAAACATTCATTGATATTACTCCATAGTTGACTCCTGGCTTCTTGGCAGTTGAAGCAAAATTCTAGTTTACTAGAAAATTATGACTAACAAAATAGGAGATGATACAACTATATTATGATATCTATGGTTAGAGAAACATTGTATATCCATGGGGGTGAGGAAGTTGGGGGAAAAACAAACCTTTTTCTCAAGGCTTCCCTCAGACCTTGAATAAATGGGTCTACTAGTTGTATCAGCTTAGAACTTCTCCAAAAAGCCTAGAAAGTACATGTCCTTCCTAATATCTCCTTTCTGTGTCACAGCTCAATTCTATCTTCTTTCTTGTTTAACTGGCTGCTCCAGGACTATTAGTTCATGGTTTACCTTTGTCTTCTTGGACTCCAGTCTTCTGAATCCATATCTCTCTTTTCTTTTAAACAATTTCTTATATGGTTACCACGTCCCATATGATGGGTTTGATTAACTCAAAGAGTTACACAAGCCCTGTTCACATTTGATTGTGGTCAATTAATTCAATCAAGAAGTGATATCTTTTTACTACAACAAAGGTATTTGGAACTCCAGTTATTCTAGATTTAATTATTCTTACACTTACATACAGCTATGTACCACATTAGTGCAAATAATGAATCCTGTGAGGTTGCCATTGTTATTTGAGTTCACACTGCATATTTCTATAGGGGTAGGACCAATTGGCATACTTTACAAAATTATAACTTTGAGTAGAGCAAATCCAAACACTTGCCAGTCCTTCAGAGGATTCATTAATCATATTAATAAAGACCTCCCTGTAGTTATTTATATGTTGTATCTTCCATTAGAATGCGAATTCCTTGAGGGCATGCCAATGTTTGTTTTTCTTTCTATCCCTTGCTCTGTTCCTGGAAAATAGTAAGTATTTAATAATTGATTGTTGACTGATGGACACATAAATAAGGTAAAGTCTCTGTCTTCAAGGACTTCAAAATCCAGTAGGAGAGTTAAGATACCTACTTAACAATTATAATATATAAGGGGAGAGGAGTGAAGAGATCTCTAAGCTGACTTTAAAGAGAGCCAGGCATATTGAACAGCTCTAATTTTGGTTTCTCTAAGTTTTAATTCTATTTTAGATCATTAGAAAGCTGGGTGGTGCTATGTAGGCTCCCTACAGAAATGTCTTCAATGATTTAATATCATACCCTTAAAAATTTTAGATGGGTTAATCTGAGAAAAATGGATTTGAAGAAATTTTCTTTCTACTCATTGAAAAAAATAAGCATTTATCAAGCACCTTCTAGGTGCCAAGGGCTTTGTTAGGCACAAAGACAAATCTGAGATGGTTTCTGCTCATAGGAAGCTTACATTCTACTAGGTCAAGACAAGACAGATGTATAATTATATACAAAATAACTTTGAGGTAATATGTTAGTGAAAGATACTTACAGCTGGATGTCAGGAAATAATTCATGAAGATGACAGAAATTGAAGTCTATTTTGAAGGAAACTAGGATTTTAAGAGACAGAGGTGAAGAAAGGTACATTCCAGTTATGTGACTGCTTCTACAAAAGTTTAGAGATAGATGCAGGAGCTTAACAGAAATAGATAAATTTGGAACAGGAGAGGCTTGGAGGGAGAAATAATAAATTCTCTTTTGGATAAATTGAGTTTGATATGGAATTTCCAGTTTAAAATGTCTAGTGGATAGTTGGTGATGTGAGATTTTAGTTCATAATAGAGAGAGGAATGGAAATATAGATCTGGAAGTAATTCACATAAAGACAATAACTGAGCCCATGAAAGCTAATGAAACCAATATGCTACTCTCAAGCATTTAATAAATACTTTTTTGTACCAGGTATAGGGAGTCCTAAGCTAAACTTGGGGGCAATACAAAAAAAATCAAACAAAACGAGTGCCTTCCCTCAAGAAGCTTTCATTCTAATGAGGCAAATCACATGTACATAAGTAGGTGTATACATGATACATATGGAGTGGAAGGTAGGAGAGTAACCATAGTGAAAAAGGAACAAGCTAAAGCATGAACAATGAGAGGTCTTCTACAACATTTGGTCCCATAAGCTCAGTTTTGCAGAAAGCCAGAGATCCTAAGAGGAAGGAGGGAGAGTATTCAATCCAGTGCACAGGCATAGAGGCTAAAGCATCTGGGTGGCACAGCAGATACCAATTGGAACTTAAGTCAGGAAGACTTGAGTTCAAATTCTGCCACCAACACTTGTTAGCAGTGTTACCCCTAAATAACTGAACTTTTCTCAGCCTCAGTTTATCCATCTGAAAAGTGAGGGTAATAACAGCACCTAATTCCCAGGGTTGTTGTGAAGATAAAATGAGATAACATTTATAAAACATCTTGAAAAACTTAAAGCACTATGGAAATGCAAGTTTTCATCAATATTTGTTATTATTATTATTATTATTAATTATTAACAAGAAATGAAGTATTTTGTGAGGAATAGTAAGTAAGACAATATCATTAGACCACAATCGTGAAATGGCAGTGGTGTAAGAACACCTACAAAGATAAAGCCAAGATTTTGAAGAGCTTTAAATGGAGAGAGAAGGAATTTATATTTGATCTTAGAGATAATTCAGGAACCAAAAAATTTGTTTAACTGAGTAGGAGGCAGTGGGCAACAGGGTCAGGTCTGTCCTTTAGAAAACTCACTTTGAAAATTAGATAGAGGATGGGGAGAAACTTAAGACAAGGAAACCAATTAGGAAGACATTTCAGTAGCCCATGCAGGAGGTGTGGAGGGCCTGTCTGAACATGGGAGCAGTATAAGTAGAGAGGAGTATGTAAGTGTAGGTAGTAGTACAAGTAGAGAGAGTATAAGTAGAGAGAGTATAAGAAGAGAATATAAATCATATATATAACATATATACAAGAGTATAAGTACTACATATAAC
>JAQQSW010019151.1:0-11104 GCA_028646575.1 Pseudocheirus occidentalis | reverse complement strand
ACTCTTTTGGGGGGGATGTTAATATTGCCCCCCTTCCCTCATAAGTGTCTCTCAATCCACTAAAATAAAAGCACTCTCTCATAACAAATGAATTTAGTGACACAAAACAATTCAACACATTGTCCATATTTGAAAACATATTTGAAAATAATCTCCTGAACCTCTAGACTTTCACCTCTGTGAAGAGGTGGGAAGCATGATTCATCATCAGTCTTCTGGAGTCATGATCAGTACCCTCATTTTAAAGACAAGGAAACTGAGGCCCAGAAAGGTTAAATGCCCATGATCACACAGGTAGTATCAGAGGGGAGATTTGAACTGAGGTCTCTGCCATCCATCAGTGCTCTTTCCACTGCGCCATGCTGATTCTTTAAGAAAAGAAGGTTGGGGTGGCTACGTAGCACAGTGAATAGAGCACTGGCCCTGGAGTCAGGAGGACCTGAGTTCAAATGTGGCCTCAGACACTTAACACTTACTAAGCCCTATGACCTTGGGCAAGTCACTTAACCTCAATTGCCTTCCCCGTCCCCCTCCTAAAAAAAAAGAAAAGAAGGCTTCTTTTTAAACAGTTCATTCCTAACCTTGTCTACAGTTAACATTCATGCATTTATTTAGAAATTCTTCATGTTTCTCAGTCATAAATGTAAAATGAGTAAAATTATTCCTCTAGAAAAGAGTACCCTGACAGATGGGTTGCAATTGCTCTAATGGGATAAATACACTTAAATTCAACATTGGGGGAAGTAAAGCCCAACTGGTAGCTCTTACAAAGTGCATATTGGATTAGGGTGGGGGTGTAAGAAAAGATAAAACTCATATTGTTTGGACTAAGATTAAATCTACAGTAATTATAGAAACCAAAATCTGGGGGAAATCTTTCACAAGTCTTCCTTACAAAACATGTATAAAATTACTTTCATTCTTTACCCTTCCCACCCTTTTAAAAGAAAAATCTTTTCATTTCCTTACAAATTTATGGCACTGCCACCATGAAATATCAGCCTACAAGGGCATACTATGCAATGGTGGAGAATCAAAGAAATGGAGACTAGATAGATAGATTCTCTTGTCCAGCTCCCTGCCTCCAGGCAGATGTAATTTTGCTCTTGATGATCTAGGAAAGAAGAGATATTGATTCTGCTTTAAAAAATATGTAGAGATAGAGATTTCAACATCTTCCTCTGCATCTTGTTCCAGTGCTCGGTCAAAAATGTCTCCTAGCTTTCCTTCACAGAGGGCCTTTGAAGATGGTCGATTAAGGACAAATAGGCACTACTGTAGTTCAGAAAGGTCAGGGTCCTTAGAGGTCATCTGACTGAAGCCCCTTACTTTACAGATGAGGAGAATAAGGCTCAGAAATGTAAAGTGACTGACCTTAGGTCACACAGGTCATAAGTGGCAAGGCTGGGATTTGAGCCTGATCAAATGCTCTTCACTAAAGTCTTTTACTAAAAGAATGAACAGAATTTCTACTTTTAGCCCCCTCTAACAACTCGAGGTTCTCTCTTCCCCCCTCTTTCCCTGAGGTGACCCTGAACCAGTTCACCACTAGCCATTTGGATGTGTGTTCCTCCTCTGTAGTGCTCAGTTACAATTCCAAAAGAATAACTACAACTTGTTGAATCTTGCAGGTTGGTTTTCTTGGTACGGATAAGGGGAGCAGGAGAAGGGGAGAGAGGGATCTGAATGAAAGGGCCTTCACTGTGAAAATAATGCCTCTTCATGGTCTGCTGAAGTTATTGAAGCAACTTGTATTGGGTTTGTGTGTCTAATACCTGCTGTGTAAACACAGGCTGGTCATGTATCATTGTGTGGGCCTGTAATCCTGAAATTTATGGTATGTTCCCAACACCTCCCCACCCTTAAGCAAGCAGGAAAAAGCTTTATTCAGCCAGTATGACATAAAATTGATTCTGCACTGGTTTGATGGGAAGAATGAACTTGTAAGAAAGAGGTAAATGGGGGCTCTTTTCAAGAAACATTCTTGGGTCTATTGGGTCTCAGCTCAAAAAGGATGTTACATGAATACAATGTTACATGTTACATGAATAACTGTTACCACTTTTTTCTTTTCTTTTTTTTTTGTTTATCTGCTATTGTTTCATTGAATTTTTCTCTAAAAGAAACCAGTTTCCATAAAGGTTCCACATTGGGATTGCCTATGAAAAAAATTTGGTTTATTTCTGGATTTTGTTTTTGGATCAGGTCTCCGATTTCATCAGTAAGATGATCCCCTGGTGAGGAGCTTCCTCTACCAAGGAGAGTTGTTAACAGTTCTGCAACCTAGGACTGTCAGGGGCACTGAGATGTTAAGTGGTTTATCTAAAGTCACACAGCCAGTGGGTCATAGTCAAGACTTGAACCTGAGTCTTCCTGATTCTAGGATCTGCTGTCTTTCCATTATACCATACTACCCATCTTGTTCTGTGCCTGCTTTTTTTTTTCAAGCAGTGTTCGATTTAGAACTGTTCGATGATCACATATTTCAAAAAATTTTTTTAAACCAAATAGCTGTGTGATGAGAAAGGTAATTTTTTTCCCTTGAGTTGGGAAGCTATGCTTCCATACATATGTTATTAAAATGCTTTTTTCTCCTTTACAACCTTGAATTTCTTGATAGCAAGCTTTGTAATCTATAAGAGAAGATGGTCTTGGGTACGCTGAATTCTCTGGGTTTTATGGCTCTGACGCATCTTGGGAGCAAATGCCCCTTGCAGCATCCAGTTGGGATTTCTTCTGAGTTATTTCAGCTCCCTCTGGAACTGGGAGATGATTGTGTGATTGAGGGCAGCTAGCAACCCTACAAGGGTTGATTATTTCTAGTACGAGCTGTCAAGGCAATGTATACCCAAAAGGGGTGCCTAAATGCAAAAGTAAATGAATTATTAGGAAAAGCGTGTTGGAACGGGTGGGTTGAATGGGTTAAGTATTTTTTTTTTCAGTCCCACTTGCCTTGGGGTGTGGGAGGGAGGTGCCTAAACATAAAGAAGTAGAATTTAGGAGATTAAAAAAAGTCATCTTTTACCATGCTTATACTAACTCCTCTTTTCCTTTTTGCTTCTTCCTTCCAGATGACTCCACTTAGCATGTTAAAGACTGCATTTATTCACCAATTCCTTTTTTCTCCTACACGATCTCCATTTTCTTTTATACACACTTCCTCCAGCCATCTGCAGTACATCAATTTCAGGTATTTTGAACTGTGTAGAATCTCCACGTGTACAGAAGTGTGTTTGGACTCACCCTTCCCTCAGAAACCTGAACAATGTATTTACCATCTCCACCTAGATGACAGCAGAAGGTTCACCACTTAGAATCTCTACCACTGACTCTGGCGCTGGCTACCTTATTTATGGGCTTCTCTGCCGGCACCGAGCCTATCAGCAGTACTCTCATGCCTGTAAATCCCACTTCTCTGTATCGAGGTAACACTGCAATAGCCACGCACCAGATAAGGCAGGTGATTGTGTTCCATCAAGACTGTCTGGTTTCCTGTATAATAAACATATTACTTTATATTTTTAGGGGATGAAAAATGTGCTGCTATATGGTTTAAAATTTTAATTCTGAACACTTTTCGGAAATACATTTCCCCAAAGAGGCATTTTTAATATCCTGGTGAAATCTTTGGATCTGTACAATAAACCCTTTAGTATGGCACTTGTTAAAAGATGAAATCAATTTGTTGAAAAAACAGAAAAAAGAAGCCATCTGTTAGTAGAGATCTAGATTTTGGTCACACAAACACATCTATGTAAATGGAGGCTCATGACATTCATATTTGATCTGTTTGCAATTATACCTGAAGTGATTGGTCCCCTAATGGGATGGCCAGCCTGGTTCACCTGTCAGTCCATCAAAAGTATTTAAAATGCTACAAAATCTGACCAATGGAAGTGGAGAATTTTGTTCCCCAGCCCATAGCCCTTTCCCTACGATCTGTTCTCCTGGAAAGTGGAATTAAAAGATGCCTACTTTCTTTAAGGAAGATTTTGCAAAGATGTTCTTGAATAAATTCAGAAACATCCCAGCAGTTGGAAAAGGAAGATTAAGATGAGAAAATTTTATACCTGACTGTAAATGTGTAGTTCTGTATAGGGATTCTGTTGTTCTAATTCATTTAGTCCAGGATTATTTGTTAGTATTCTCTTTTGGCACCAGATAGATATACCCCCATCTTAATAGGTGACAGTGGACGAAACTGGTAGAAATAGCGTTTAGAGAAGGCAAAGTTAATCAGTGCTTGATGTTGCCTTGGCTTCATACCCATAAATCCTTCGTTCCAGATATGTAGATTAAGATGTGACTTGTCCAAGCAAAGTGTCGTTAACTTGTTCTGCTCTTCCCTCCCCCACTACACTCTCTCTCTCTCTCTCTCTCTGAAGTTTTTATGACAAATTTGCTACTTCAACCAACAATTAATTGCTGAGTTTTGTATGTGATCCATTTTGGGACATGTCTGGACCAGCCAATGATGGTTCAAGATGGACCTGGCACAAGGTATCATGCCTAAGCCATCAGGCATGAGCTTTGCAAATCAATCTTGTTATCTCTAGCTATGGCCACCAGTAGAATGAAGTTGATGCCAACAGTGCTGTTGTGTGTAGGCAGATGGTTAGGAACAAGTAAATGTGCATTTCTGCACACATCTACCTGTAGGCATATGTGTATAACCATCTAAAGAGCAAGTTGAAAGATTGTTGATTGGCTTCAAACCTTGTATTTAAAACAAACAACTCTTTAGCCTAAATCTACCCTAGCTTTTCCCCTTAAAGACTGCCTAGCCTGGCAACTTTTATAGCAAAACATCCTTGATTTATGTATTAGTTAAATATAGCACTTTTTTTTGATGGGAACAAGGAGATTGAGGGGAAAGGGTGAGTGGGTGATAGTTCAATTATTTATTTAATAAAGTTCATCACTGGGGTGGCTAGGTGTCATAGTGAATAGAGCACGGGCCCTAGAGTCAGGAGGACCTGAGGTTCAAATCGGCCTCCGACACTTAACACTTACTAGCTGTGTGACCTTGGGCAAGTCACTTAACCCCAATTGCCCTGCCTTCCCCCTCCAAAAAGAAAAAAAAGTTCATCACTTTGCAGTCATTCATTCCCACTCCCCACCCCATCCCCCATTTTCTGTATGTGTTCCTAAAGATACGCACTGCCAGAAAAAAGAAACTGTCAGACTGACATTTACAGTCTGCTAAAGGGGCCAGCCTTGGGTTAACTATGGCACCTTATCACTTAGTTACATATGGCTAAAATGTGTATTAGCAACAAGGTACCAAGTTGCCTCTTTTCCCTCTAAAACATCATTCCTAGAGAAGAATGCCAATTAATGAATTGCCATAATATCATTGTACATGATGTATGTTGTATTATTTTTTATGCAGTAATTTTGTGTAAGTGGGCAGAGGTCAGTAAATTGAGGTCTCAATTGTTTATTTGTATACATTATGAATGGACTTTAAAATTTTTTTATTTGAAAAAAATCCAAGCCTAGGGAAGTGATGAATCTACTTCCATTAAAAAAAAAATGTTTCTTTCATTAATGCAAATGGATTCATTGGTTGCTTGGTAGTAAAAGGGGATACACAAAGCTATTTTATTCACAAGGAAAGTTGGTTTTGACATTTCATAAAGATAATCCTGCTAGCTGCTGATCGGCCAGTCAGTTCAACTAGCTTACATTTTTATGGGACCTCAAAACGAACTTTTACATTGTGATGGTAAGGTAACTTTGTGCTTCTGATATGCTTAAAGGAGTCAATTAAATTACATATTTAAACCATGGCCTTGTACATTAAATTTAAATTTATGTCATAACTCACTTGTCTTAGTAGCAAATGCTCTGCAAATTTGGTTTCCTTGTTATTGAAGGAAGCGTGTTTAGTTTTCAATTTCAGAATTTGCTTGAATTTTTTGTATTTTGCTGGTTTAAATTTGTACACAAATGTAAACCACCTCTCTGCTCTTTGGATCTTACAAGTTGTATTTTGAAGTTTTATACAGTTTTATGCTAATGTGTTCTTCCTCTTCTTTCCTGTGAATAATTTTTAAATTCATGCCATTTTTTGGAGAGTTCTTTGGTGTTGTAAGGGGATAGCCAGGGAGTTTAAATAAATGCAATCTACTTTCAAATGAAAAACCTAACATACAAATAAATTAGAAGTGTAGTTTTAGACTCCAAGATTTATGGTTGGGGGGAAAATCTTGTTAATGCCAAATGTGTTTAGCTGCTCAGTTACTGAAGAATTCTGTACAAATGTATTTCTTCAAATGACTATTTATTATTTTAGTTTTGTTGAATGAAGGAATGCTTAGTAGCCTGAGAAAGAAGGACTATTAAAAGCTTCTAAAGGTAAATATGTACTAAATTGGGTGTGTGTGTGTGTGTGTGTGTGTGTGCATATATGTGAGGGGGATCCACTAGAATTTATGGACATTTTGGGGGAACGAGTGATGAGATGAAATATACCTAGCATAGACTCAAGTGGCCCTTGGGTTTTCCTCTTCTTCAAAAACCTAAAGATGATTGAATGTAGTCTCTATTCAAGGAGAGGATAAATAAAATAATATGGAGATGAGGATGTAACTCTTTTTTCCTAGTAGGAAAATGCAAATAAATGAAAACTCAGATCGCCATCTTTGAATTGCATTTGTTTGAAGAGAATAGATATTCAAAAGTCTAGCTTCATAGCATTTTGGGAAATCACTTCATAGATGGGGAGAAAAAGGATTACCTTTTATAATCTTAATCTGAGTGTTTCAATTATCCTACAAGAGTCTTCTTAATCTCTAATTCCTTCATGTAGTGTAAACAATTTGGATTTTTAAAATGTATTGGATGGGGGTCAGCTAACCATAGAAGGAAGCCACACTCCATGAAGTTTCTCTTACTCATGAAAAAAAAATTGTGTATCAATTTTAAATACTTTTCAATGTGGGCAGATATAAGGGGAATGTGGCATTCTGTAGAATTATACATGTCTAGTTTGTAAAGTGTGTAATGTGTACTGCAGATGTGTATTCTCTGGGCTCTATGTATCTGTACAGTAGCTTTCACTTTAGGAAAAAAAATTGTGGAAAGACTTTTTTTTTGGTGGTACAAGGGGGAAAATGATCATCTGCATCAAGTAATGATGCTCTAATGTATTAAACCTAACAGAAGATCAGAAAATAACCCTTCCCTGCCTCATGGATGAGTTTTGTTTATCTTTTAGGTCCTATGATGCTATTCAATATGTATGGATACACTGGAAGACTGCATGATGTATAATTTGAAAAATGTTAAAAGTGGAAAATAAAATTGAATTAAACTTTATCTTGTCTGACTCCCTAGATTCATATTGTCCTAGAAGAACTGTCGCTTAAGACTTTAGTATTGGTGTTGGGCCATTGTAATAGAAAATTTGTTTTCTTGATATCAAAGGAGTTCAGTTTCCTGGAAAGCTGGTTCTGTATGACACCGCCAACTTGATAGAAGCAGATAGCAAAGCAAATTACAGAACCAAAAGGAATGGTATGCCTCCTCCCCCACACCCACCCCACACTTCATGTAATGCATGGTACTGCAGCATAGCAGAATAACCCTTATTCTCAGTAGATACTTATGTCATGGTTTCCTGTTACCTTTAACTCTGAGCTGTGCCAGGGCTCTTCCTTGGAAGCAACACTCCAAAACTAGAATACCCATAGGGAAAGTGGGACTGGACCAGTCATCAGCAGAGGCAATTATGAGTGATATTTGCATTGGCATTAGATTAGTGGCAAGTTTAATTCTAGTATTCATGTCAGGTCAAGTCTTGCAATTTGTCTTATATACACCATAAATCATAGAGAAGTAGGATGTCTCATGGGAGTGACACATCAGATTGAAATGTGCTCTACAAAGGCATCCTGAACCATGAGATTCTGATTTCCCTGTGGCACTTTCTTCTTCCTAAGATTTACAAAAAAGACTCTCTTTTAGAAACAACATAGACTGGCTTCCCACTTTTCCCCTCTGCTGGAAAGTTTGCTAAGTTCAGGACACCTCCCTTTAGTTCCAATGGGTTCCTGAATTCTTCATTGATTGTAGGTTTTTGTTAAGTCTCAGGAACATTTCTCAGTTGTAACCTCCTTCCTAAGTACCACCCTCCCTGTGTCTCAATGATATGCTGCCATTAAAAGAAATACTCATGATGAAATCTCCATCCTTTAGAATGCATAATTTAGTTGACAATAGGACAGTAGTGCAGCCATTTGGGGGGTGACCAAGGAGTTGGGACAGCTAGGTGGCTCAGGGGATAGAGTGCCACTCCTGGAATCAGGAAGATTCATCTTCTTGAGTTTAGATCCAGTCACAGAAACTTACAAGCTATATGACCCTGGGTAAGTCACTTAACCCTTTTTACATCAATTTCCCTATCTATAAAATGAGTTGAAGAAGGAAATGGCAAACAATTCCTGTGTCTCTGCCAAGAAAACCCCAAATGGGGTCACAGGGAGTTGGACATGACTAAAAACAACTGAAGAGCAACAAAAGGAATTGGAGAAGTGATGGAAGTAGATATCTGTGAGCCAAAGTAGGATGAGATGATATTCTAGTCCTCCAGCATCAACTTCACACAGTGCTTAGGGGGTCATGACTTATAAAAATAAAAAGCCATCCGTAAGTGTAAATTTTTCACATCTTCCATTCTAGCCACTCTTAAAATGGCTAAAACTTTAAAAAATAGTTTTTCTACCTTTGCAACAGACACACACATCTTGCATATTGTAGTAATGTAATAATGTTCATTGGATAGAGCTTTTTCCTGTTACTGGAACCCAATTTGCTGCAGGAATTGATTTAATGCAGTTAGGCAATAAGCAAGTATAAAAGAGATAGGAAAGTTTATCTCATTGCAAAAGACCTTGTTTATTAAAAGTATGGTATTAACCATATATATATTTTACGAATAGATATATACATACACACATACATACACACACACACATATATATATATATATATATATATATATATATACATGCACACATATTTAAGGCACTGATATAGTCTTGCTCTTTAAAGTACTTATGTAAATACCATTTTCAGATGTGTTATGTTTGTCCAGACTTATTTATACTCACATGAAGAATAGTAGAGTCAGCTGGAATAATGAATTGAAAGTGGGTCTCAGAGTTAAGTAAACTGGCTGTTTGACTGGGCAACAATGTCCCAGATAATTCTCTAAGACTGAAAGCTGCAGAGAAGTTCCTGATTTGCACTAGTGGAAGGAATTTTTTCACCAGGGGTTTTTTACACAGAGAAAATCAAAAGTCTATGTGCTCAAGTGTGACCTTAGATAAGTAGCCTGACCTCTGGACTGATCTCAGTTGCTTATCTGTAAAATGAGGAGTTCGGCCTCCTAGGTATCTTCCAGCTGGCTCTATATTATTATTTTAAAATACCCAATTGGTTTTCTCTTTCCTTTATGAGCTTATTAAAAACTGTCACTTTCAGAGTTCCTCTGCTTTAAAAAAAAATCCATGTGTTCTTACCTTATGATCATAGGAGCATAGATGAATGACCCATTCTTTGTAGGGATGTAGGGGTCGCAGAGGTCATTTTGTCTATTCCACTCCTTTTATGGATGAAGAACCAACTGGCTTGCTTCTGCCTCTGCCAGTCAGTCCTATGCCAGTTATGCTACCGTGGGGTGTAGGAAAGGGGGGGGCGGGCAGAATGCCTTAGGAATGCAAGTGACTCCAGTATAGAAGGTCTGAGAAACCTGGGCTCTAACTTTTACTCATATGATTAGCTAATTATGAGACTTGGGAAGAGTTTCTTGAGCCCTCTGAGCAGCCGCCATCAGCTTCATTATAGGGCTAATAACAGTAACAGCTCTCTCCTACCTAACCTCTTAGCTCTGGCATGATGATTAATATGATCTCATCTTAATATGACTTTAGGTGAAATAAACATGCCAATCATACCACACATAAACACATTTGATTAAGAAAAAAGGACTGGCAAAGTCAATGATGAGTTCTACCAGCTCACTGGTCTACTTTAGGGATGACTATCTGGAGCAGAGGTGGGGTCTTCAAGTGCGGCCAAATCAGTCCAAAGGCTCACTTGAGGATCTAGAGGGCCACATGTGACCTCAAGGTTGCAGGTTCCCCACCCTTGAGGATTTCTAGGAAGAGGCATGCCCAATGAAGGATTAATGAATGCTGATTTTGCAGATTTCCAAGACGTTAGGGTGTCAGCGCCAGCATCCATGGTCTTCTATACAGTGGTGACCTGGTAAATGTTTGACAACAAACTCTGGGGAAAAGGGGAGAGAATGTGCCTGTGACTTATTTTTAGGACATACTTTAATCTTCATTATTAACATTTTCTTGATCACTTTTCTAAGTTTAGACAACAAAACAGTAAAGCATGCCCTGATCTGTAGGTTTGTTGGTTTCCAAACTGTCAATGTTCACACTGAAAATTCTCATGAGCCACTATGAACTGGCTCCAGCACACCCCTTTCTGCACCCCTTCCTTGAAAAGAAGTGTCCGTGCCCTGCCTCACCTCTTAACAGCGCCTCCTTGTGGGACTAACCAAGCTTAACAGTGGACATGAAGGCTCCCCTTGCAATTTGCTGGATTGGCAACACGGTGCCTCCAAGAAAGATCTGAGAGTTAAGCCTTACGGTCCACTGAGTACAGAGTTTTGTAGAGTGGAAAATGTTGGACTTTCAGACAGCAGATACCCAGGTTTAAATCCCTGCTCTCGGATACTTTACTACATAACTGTAACTACTTAAACTCTTTGAGCCTCTGTTCCCTTCTCTGTAAATTTATTTTGATACGTGAATGGCTCTGGGCAATAGGGATAATAATACTTCTCATGGGGCAGGTAGGTGGTGCAGTGGTTAGGGGGCTGGGCCTGGAGTCAGGAAGATTCCTCTTCCAGAGTTCAAATTTGGCCTCAGATATTTACTAGCAGTGTGACCCTGAGTAAGTCACTGCTATAAAACAAAATAGTCCCTGCTCCCAGGCAGCTTGTGTTCTACTGAGGGATGAGGGGTGAGGGACAACATGAGTCCAGCAAAGCAAATACAAAATAAATACAAAGTGGAAATGA
>JAQQSW010019150.1:0-11104 GCA_028646575.1 Pseudocheirus occidentalis | reverse complement strand
CTCCTCCCCTCCCCTCCCCTCCCCTCCACTCCCCTCCCCTTTGAGCTAAAGCTCAAAGGAGGTCACATGGACCTATTAAGGGGGCAGGAAGATCTTCAAATTCCCTTAACATTATAACACTTAGAGTGAGATAATGCCCATTCAGTGAACAGGCCTCTCAAAGAAGTGAGCCAAGGGATGGTCCATTTAATTAGAAAAAAAAATGAAAGGAAGAAAAACTTTGCTGGCTAAATTATACATGGATGCAACCCTAGTTCTTTTGCTCTTTGAAATATAATGTTCCAAGACCTATGTTTTTGTAGAGTAGAAGGTCTTGTGAAATCCTGACTGTATTTTCATCATATTTCAGTTGGGTTTTTTTTGTTGTTGTTGCTTACAATATTTTCACCTTAACTTGGGAGTTTTAAAACTTGACTATGACATTCCTGTAAGTTTTCTGCCTGGGCTCTCTTTCAGGAGGTGAATGGAAATTTTAAAATTCTATTTCTACTTTACCTTCTTTACCTGTTCTAGAACTTCAGGCAATTTTCCTTAATAATTTCTTGTAATATCTGGAACTCAACGCATAAAAAAAGTTGTTTTTTTTTTTTGACATGCAACTGGGAAATAAGATATACAGGCACCGGGCTATAGAAATCCATCTTGCCTTACTAGAAAGTTGGAAGGGGTTGCAGGGAATGGGGGACGATATAAGAGAATAGATTGGGGAAAGGTGTATTCAGTAGGCTTGGTCTTTTGGGGTGGGGGTAGGGGAAAGACAGGGAGAAGTTGAAGTTCAGTGAAGTCCATAGAGAGATGTCTAGACTTCCCTCAGACCAAACCTCAGCCCTGGATGCCCTGTCTTTTATGAGGTCTTCTCAAATTATCTTAGGAGGACAATTACTTTTCCCCTTTCCCCTTTTATTTTTGCTATTTTACCTTCATTCTACTATTTTGCTACATTCATTCTACTACTTTTGGGGAGCCAGAGGCCTGATCCAGGACCCAGATAAAAACCTTAATAGTGTACACTAATACCCCTCAAAGTTTTTGGGTGGGGGGCATGATGAGTGTGAAGTATAACCTCTGAGTTGTTTTAATTGGTTATTTTCTTATTAGGGATGTAGAGTATTTTATATGGTCATCAATAATTTATAGTTCTCCTTTTAAAAATAGCCTGTTTATGTCTTTTGGCCATGTATCTAAATAGGCAATCGATATATATTCTCTGTATATCTTAGATGTCAGTCTTGTATCAGAGAAATTTGCTGAATATATATTTCCAGTTAACTGTTTTTTTTATAAATGTAACTGCATTTATTTTGCTTGTGCAAACACTTTTCAATTTTCTGAAATCAAAGTTGTTCACTTTATCTTTTTTGATTATTTCTATTCCCTGTCCAGACAAGCATCTTTCCCCTAGCCATAGTTCTGCAAGATATCTCCTCTTCTTTAACTTGTTTATATGACTCTTTAAACTTATGTCATGTATGTATAAAAATGTATTGTGGTATTTGGTGTGAAATGCTGGTATAAACCTACTTTCTTCTAGTCTTCTTTTCAATTTTCTCAACAGCTTTTGTCAAGTAGAGAGTATTTACCCCAGCAGTTGCTCTTTGCAAATTAATTGAACACTGGCTACTAGTTTCTCTTTCCCCTCCTCTTGTGTACTTAATCTATTGATCAACTTTTCTGTTAACTATTACTAAATAGTTTAATGATTATATTTTGTAGTATAATTTGGTTTTTGTATTCTTAGAACCTCTTCCTTTTTATTTTATTGTTCATGATTTCCCTTGGGAATTCTTGGTCTTTTGTTTCTTTGGGTGAATTTTATTTATTTTTGTCATGTTGTATAAAGTAACTTGGGTCATTTGATTGGTGAAACAAAATTTTATAAATTGGTTTAGGTAACATTCTCATAATTATATTTAGCACAGCCCAGTCATGTTAGATAATATTAACTGTTGGTTTAAGATAGCTACTATTTACCATATTAAAGAAAGGTCCACTTATTTCAATGATTCTTAATAATTTTAAACATAAATACATACATTTTGACAAATGCCTTTCCTTTATTAACTTAATTATATATATTTATTATTCATAGGATCTATTTTGTTTAAGATTTTCTTAATATTGAAATATTTCTCCATTCCTGGTATAAATTCAATCTGTTCCTACTGTATAATGTTTGTAATATGTTGCTGTGGCCATTTTGCTAAATTTTATTTAAGTTCTTCATATCAATTGCTGTTTTACTTTTAGAATTATCACAAATATTCCTTTAATAATCTTACCTAAAAATTTCCCAGGATTCAATGTTAAACTGAACTGAATTTTAAAATCTTACATCTCTCTGTCTCTGTCTCTCTCCCTCTCTTTCTCCCCCATCTTTCTCTCTCTGTTTCTCTCTCTCCCTGTCACTCTCTCTCCGTCTCTTTCTCCCTCCCTTCCTTTCTCTCTCTCTCCCCCTCTTCTCTTCCCCCCATCCTCCTGCCCTCCTAAATGAAGGCAAGTAGGTTCAATTTCCCCCCATTTCATTTCTCTTGGAGTCTGATCATTCATTAAGAAGATAATTTTTCTTGGTTCAGAAAACTCAAATAAAATAAGAATTGAGTAGTTTTGCCTTTAAAAAAATCATCATCTCATTTAACCTCAATCTGTGGTCCTGTCTCTTTCTTGTTCTTCTGTCCCCCACATGGTTGTTTTATAAGTCTTAAAAAATTGCCCTAAGCATTTTGCATTAATTTCATATGAGCTTTAGCTTTCCTGACACTATTTTCTTGGTACTGTTCTGCTCTTTTGTACGGTCATATTTCATCTTTACTAGATGTCATTTTAAAATTTGAATTATCCATTGAACTCTTTATATAGTCATCAGGATTCTATATTTTAGAGTCTCCTGTCTCCCTTGAACCAATATTGCTTTTAGAGTTTCAGTCTCTGGAATTCTGCATATACAGATAAATATACAAATATATATACACACACATACACACATATGCAGGATATATATATATATATGTACAGGATTTTATAATATAAAATTTTATATTATATATACAATATAAAATTATATATATATATATATTTATATATTTGTGGTTCTTTCAAACTGGTTTACACTTCAACTTCTGGTATAGGTGATGAGATATTTTGAGGACACACACTTCATTACCCAATGCTCTCTCTGACCTATTAGAGTCTACAATTAGAACTTAAGACAGTTCCTAGTACAGTCCACAGAACAGCACTTTTCAGGGAAACAGCAAATAGGAGATCCCTAATATTGCCACAGAGAGAAAGCCACCCAGCTAGTAACTAGCCATTTTCATGTTTCAGGGCTCTGCTACAAAGAAGCCTTAGCTGGCCCTCCGTCTTCATAATACAGTTAGCTTTGCCACATAAGTGCTAGTTTAAAAACAGAAGCCCAGAACTCTCAACTAGTTCTGTCTTTAGAGGCTGCTTGCGGGTACTCTTCTCAGCCAGGGAAATCACGAATTCATGCACTTTCAGCAGAGACCTTTAGCTGCCAGCTGGACAGTCCGTTTTTATAACTTTTCCTACATCTGTGTGAATGTTTATTTTCTATAGCATTGGGATGGGGTGGGGGCTTGGGGGTAAATACCTTTGCCAGACTTTTAAAGTTCGTCAGAGTCTATCCCCACCCTGTCTATCCAATCATATTCAGTTCTTAGGCACATAATTTCAACTCTAGTCTACTTGGTCTCAATTTTTCACTATCCTGTGAATGTGCTACACTTAATCTTAGAGCTGTGTCTTGGACATGTTATTTCTCCAAATGAGGAATGCTGTCTTCTTTCCCTTCTACCCATCCAATCCCAACACATTCTTCAAAGCTTGGCCTCAGTCCTATGTCCTATATACACAATTTCTCCTGACCTCTGTAGCTCACACTGACACTTATTTCCACCACTAAGGAATCATCCTTCTCTCTTCCCTTTCTCTCACACTTCCTATCTGATCATACTCAAACCTGATATAGTGGAAAGAATACTGGATCTGGAAGAGGACATGGTGGTTTTTTTTTTAATTTATTGACTTGTTTATTTACTTTTAGTTTGCAAGATTCAGTTACAGAATCACTTGAGTTTCAGATTTTCTCCCCTCCCTTCTCCCCCCCACCATGGTGGCATACAATCACGTATGGGATCTGCAAACACTTTCACATTGTACAATAGTCTGTTTGTATAGAAGCGTTGTAACCAATGGAGCAAATAATGGGAAAAAGAAAAAAAAAGAAACAAAACCAAACATGGAAAAGAACAATAGCATGTGTTGTTTCAGTCTCCATTTAAACCCTGGTCTCTCTAGATCTTTCTCTGAGTGTAGCTATCTAGAGGACATGGTTTTGAATGACACATCTGGACATGACTACTTGTATGACCTTGAACAAATCATTTAATTTCCCTGGGGCTTTATTTTCCTCATCTTTAATGTTAGAGAGTTAGACAAGATGAACTCTGAGGTTTACTACAATAACAGATCTATGATTTTATGATCTTCTACATTCATAGCATGTTTTAAATTCATGACCTTCTCTCCATCCACATGGCCATAGCTATAGTTCAAACCCTGTGGGCAATTTCAGTAAGGCCTTATTTTTTTTTACACATATCTCCAGTCTCATTCCTTTCTATCTATCACACTGCTGCTGGCACTTTATTTAAAATAGAAAAAAAATCAAGTTTTGAAATTCAAAGATATTTTATTTTGAATAATATTTTTCTCCAATTATGTATTAAAACAATTTTAATGTTTATTTAAGTTGAGTTTCAAATTCTATCTCTTCCTCCCTTCCCCTTCCCCTCCCTAAGACAGTAAGCAATCCAGTATAGGTTATGCACTAGTATTCATGTAAAACATTTCCATTTTAGTCATTTTGTACAAGACAATTCAAACAAATGAACAAAAAGAATGAAAGAACAAAGAAAAAAGTGAAAACTAGTCTGCTTTGGCCTATATTCAGATAATATCTTTCTCTGGAGACTGACAGCATGTTTCATCATGAGCCCTTTGGGATTGTCTTGGATCATTGCATTTGTGAGAATAGCTGCATATATGACTTATTTTAAATTATTTTAAAACCAAAATAAAAAAGGGGTTGAAGATCACTTATTGATCTGAATTAGTAGAGGGATTTACTTCACTGGACTTTTCCTACACAAAAGAGATCCTAAAAAAGGACCCATATGTACAAAAATATTTATTGCAGCTCTCTTTGTGGTGGCAAAAAACTGGAAACTTAGGGGATGCCCATCAATTTGGGAATGGCTGAACAAGTTGTGGTATATGAATGTAATGGAATACCATTGTTCTATAAGAAATGGAGAGCAGATGGACTTCTTAATAACCCTGGAGAGGCTTATATGATCTGATGCTAAGTGAGAAGAGCAGAACCAGTAAAAATTTGTACACAGTCACAGATACATCATATGTGTGATGACCAACCTTGACAAACTGGATTCTTTTCAGCAATGCACAGTTAAAAGACAACTCTATAAGTCTCAGAATGGAAGAAGATACCTAGACTCAGAGAAAGATCTAAAAAGACCAGAGTTTAAATGGAGACTGAAGCAACACATGCTATTGTTCTTTTCCATGTTTGGTTTTGTTTCTTTTGTTTCTTATTTTTTTTCCTTTTTCTGTTATTTGCTCCATTGGTTACAATGCTTCTATACAAACTATTGTACAATGTGAAAGTGTTTGCAGATCCCATATGTGATTGTATGCCACCATGGTGGGGCGGGGGTGGGGGGAAGGAAGAAGGGAGGGGAGAAAATCTGAAACTCAAGTGATTCTGTAACTGAATCTTGTAAACTTGTAAACTTGTAAATAAACAAGTCAATAAAAAAAGAGATCCTAAGTTGGGCAAAAATGGTTATAATATTGTGTAAAAAAGAAAAACTGAATTGTAAACATTCAGCATACAATGCATGATCATAATCAGCAACTTAAACAGACAATTATTTTGTGTTGCTCACTTTCCAAAAGGAAATTGTAGTAAGGGGTAGTTAGGAGAGATGCATTTTATAAGCCACAGAAAGGAAGATGTGTAACAAAATTTTTTGAAATGTGGATAAATTTTTATTTTATGTTTGGTTTTAGCCAAATGTTAAATTAGTTTGTATATTCATAGTAACTGTTTTTTGGAATATGTATAACTTGAAATAAAATCTCCCTTTTTTAGACCAATCTTTCAATTCTCTCCCTTTCTCCCTTTCTGCTTTACTTTTAGCAATACTGCCTTTTCTAACCTTCTCCTTTCAGCTTAAGTATCTGGCACCACAAACTCATATTCTGGCTCCTACATATGTAGGTACCACTGAGCTTGACTAAATGTACTCAAAGAAATTAAAATAATAATAATGGATATCTGTAGAGCACTTTTATTTTTGCAAAACCCTTTGAGATAAGTGCTATTATTTATTTAGGGCATCTTCCCAATGAGAGAAATAGATGGACTACTGCTTTGAATGAAAAGCTCACGAAGTTCACCTGGGGATACACGGTCTAACATAAAGGAAAAAAAAGCCTATTAACTAGAACAAGATTGGAAAGATGTTCACAGGCAAATTAAATTCTTGTTTTTACCTAATAAAAACATCACTTGAATTACTATCCACAAACATTAGCACATCATTATTTTCCCTGTATAATTCAATGGAGAAGATTTATTTTCATGGTAGGTAGGTGCCAACAGAGTGCCAAGATTGTTAAAACTGATTTCTTTGGAAAAGTTAAGTGCAGTTCTAGTATCTTTTTTTTTTGCCTACATCATGTTCTTGGGAGACCAATAAAAATTTAAGGTCAAGAAACTGGGGTTCCTTATTTTGCTAATTATTCATGACCTGGTACTGTTACAACCACACCAGTACTACACATCTAAAAATATATTCCTAGCTATTTAAATGATATAAAGCTATGTTATGTTTGAATTTTCCAATTCATGCCTGTAAAGAGAAAAGAATAATAAATTTGGAGAGGTCAATCCATGACACATTTATCCCCAAGATTCAATTTCTTACCTTTCTTCTCTCTCAGAAGATAAATTCCCTCTACTGAGATGTTGGAAGCTAACCATTAGGAGTTCCCTCCTCTTTTCTCTTTTCCATTTTTTATTATTAGGAATGACACTCTAAGAGGAAGGTGGGGGAAGGATACAGTTAAAAACATAGGAGTGGCAAAAGTCAATGATATTAATAAAATATGTTTTTAAATGAAAAATTTTTAAAAGAGGTTAACTGAATGGCCTCTGAAGTTCCTTCTAGGACTAAACAGACTAAAATTATTTATATTAGAATCAAGATAGCAACCATCTTGCTGACACCCACAATTTCCTTAAGGAGCTTCATTTGCACTAATATAGCCCATATATAGGTGGTTCTTAGTTATTCCATAGCTTCTTAGCCCCTGAGTAGACTTTAAAGCAGGGGTTCTTAACCTGAGGTCCATGAGTTAGGTTTAAAGATTTTGTAATGATCATGTTTCAATATGAATGTCTTACTTTGAAATCTAATGTTTTATTTTATACATTTCAAAAGTTTGTTCTGAGAAGGGGTCCTTGGGTTTCACCAGACTTCCCAAAGGGGATCTGTGACTCAAAAAGCTTAAGAACCCCTGCTATAGAGGTATTTGGGGGGATACATTTCTCTTATAGGACAGCTACAATGCAGAGATGACTTGAGATCTTCTGTCCTGTAAACTAAGATACCTGATACTTCTAGTACTCATGGTCACTTCTGCAGTAGGTCCTATGAGTCCAACGGGGGAAAGGTCACATGAAGAATTGGTGGTGAAATTAGGCTTAGGATCGTCAGGGTTAGGATGCCTTTATCTTTCTTTAGAATTCACTCAGAAGGTGCATAGATAGCCAGCAAGTACATATTTATAACAGAAGACAGTTTTTCCTCTTTGCTTGCCCTCTGTTGGTAGAATTCTAGCATTTTAGTTGCAATCACCTCTGGTCCCACAGTCCTTTGTTCCTTTAAATCAGGGATAATCTTAACTTTTGTTTTCCGTGGATGCTTTTGGCAGTGTGGCAAATCCTATGAATCCCTTCTCATAATAATGTCTTTTTAAATGCACAAAATAAAATACAAAGAGTTACCAAGGTAAAGGATTATATCTAGATACAGTTATTTAAATATTGTAAGTTCCAAGTTCCCAAACTCTTTGAAATCTATTCAAAGTGGTCTGTGGAGCCCGACACTAATTAGAATGCTTCCATACACATTTCCATTTCTCAGTGGGTTGCCTAAAAATCTGAGTGACCAGGAGTTGTTCACCTGTATATAGTCCATCCATTCAAAGGTACTTTGGAAGGAGTTTTTATAATTTCTTTTTTTTTTTTACATTAGTTTCCCCCTTGAATGATCTTAGAGTAACCAGAAGCTCATTACAGAGAATCTACTGTTTTGCTCTCTCAAGTCCAGTCAAGTGTCCAGTTAGCTGCCATTCACTCCCTGCTAATTATCAGTCTAGTGTGAACTGGGGACTTCTTCATACCATCCACTTTTGACCTCATTGCTCCCTTGACCATTAATTAGCCTCTGCAGCAGTCTTACCTATACAGTGCCAACTGACAGGGATTCTTCTCTACTCACTGGGATGTATTGAGGAATTATCAGATTCTCTGTAGTGACAAATTACTTCTCCAGCCTCTGCTACTATTCCAACACTGTGACATGAAAGTCTTCTGATTTCAGAATGCCTAGCAGATTTAATGCTGGTCCTTGGAGACTGCTCATTAGTCTGTTTCTCGACTTCAGTCACCTGCCAATGTTGTGATATGTTCTATCCACTATTAGCATGTCTCATCCCAGCCTTGCATGGTCCCTGACCGGATGGACCTAGCAGCTCTCCTGGGGAGATTCACAACATGGCAGAGTTAAGTCCTTATACTGGCCTATATCTAGCTTGCTCTCCTCCAGATGTCATCTTTTTATTATTCATGTGCTTCACAAAACATTCAGATAATTTCTCCCTTTGCAGAAGACTCTTGGATTTCATTTCCATCGCTTCTTTTTCACTGGGGAATTTAGTTGCTAGTTCCCATGTATTCTATGCTAGATTGTGTTACTGATTCAGGTAACTTACAAGCTATATCTTTCTGCATCCTTTTACCATTTCCCATCCATTCCCTCCCAAGTCATCCACAGTGCCATCCAGGGTTTCCTTGATACTTTAGTCCTTAGTGCTTATTTTTATTAACAAAAATACTTTATGGGCTTTCAGTTGAAATGCTTCAGTAAATCAACAAAAATTTATTAAGCTCCTGTTATGTGTCAGGCAGGTGCTAGGCTATGGGGAATACAAATGTGAAGAATGAAATATTTTATACTTTAAAAACTAATAAATATGCATATAAAGTAGTTAAATACATTTTAGTTCAAATAATACTCACAATGGACACCACAGTGTATACTGCAGTTCTGGATACCTATATGGACAACAATGAAAACTAGTTCTGTCATAAAATTGGAACATTAACATAAAATTGTTTTTGTTTTTTGGAGGGGGAAGGTAGGGCAATTGGGGTTAAGTGACTTGCCCAAGGTCACATGGCTAATTTTTTGTGTTTGGTGTCTGAGGCTGGATTTGAACTCAGGTCCTCCTGACTCCAGGGCTGGTGCTCTTTTCACTGTGCCACCTAGCCACCCCCATTAACATAATTTTAAAGTATAATGAAGCAGTAGTTTGATTCAGAAGGGCATCCAAAAAGAAATACGAAAACAAAATGAAACCAAGAAAAGAATATTTTAAAAAATCAGAAAGCTTTCTTTAAAAATACAAATTACAGAGAAATCTGTCATATTTCAGGTAGATTATATGGGCTTTTCATAAACAGATTTGAAAAATCCTCTCTTGAACATAACTACTTTAGTGAAAGTCCTCTTAATCACAGAGGGGAGCAGTGGGCCATTTGCCTAATCCTTTACAACTATAAAGACAAGACATTGGCGATTCTACTCTTATTCCAGCAGCTCTAATACTCCATCCAAACAAAGAGTGCTTGGGGAGAGCACAAACTCTGTTGCTCAGAGCTGACCCTTCATCCTCTAACTCCACTTCATAGGTGAAAACCCAAAGGTGTGGTCCCTGCATGTAAATTAATCTATTTGGACTCCTAATTCATATCTCTCCCAGCTCAGAGAATAGCCTCTGCTTTTTCTTTTGTACTGCATTTCCATTCAGTTATAGGAGTATAGGTTACCCATCAGTTTTGCAGAATTGGACTACATATATAGTCATTTAATCATATCCATAGATAGAAGTAAAAGGAACAGAATTAGTTTTTAAAAAATTACTTAAATTTTTTTTTCTTTTTGGAGAGGGGAAGGTAGGGTTAAGTGACTTGCCCAAGATCACATGGTTAGTTTTTTTATGTTAGTGTCTGAGGTCAGATTTGAACTCAGGTCCTCCTGACTCCAGGGCTGGTGCTCTACTCACTATGCCACCTAGCCACCGCCTTTAAAATTTTTTTTTTAATGGCCATATTTTACCTGAGGTAACGTATGGTTGATAGATTACTTCAGTGATAGAAATCCTGCCTTTGGCATATACTGGCTCAGTGACAGTTGGGTCAATTGTTTGAACTCTTTGTGTTCTAGGCAGCTAAGATTATAATGTAACATCTGGTTTTGCTTAGGATCTCATCTATTGTGCTGATGTATAAAAAATGGCCTGTGTTACTAGAAATTCTGCTCTTTGAATGCTTGTGTTTATATGTCCCCAGTTAATGAACAAAACTGACAGTGGGCTATAGGCCTAAACCCTGTGCTAGGAAACACTCTCTCTCTCTCTCCCTCCCTCTCTGTCTCTCTCTGTCTCTCTGTCTCTCTCTCTCTCTCTGTCTCTCCCTCTGTTTCTCTCTCTCTCTCTGTCTCTCTCTTCTCTCCTTCCCTCCCTCCCTCTCTCTCTCTCCCTCTCCCTCCCTCCGTGTCTCTCTCTCTCTCTCTCTTTCTTTCTCTCTCTCTGTCTCTCTCTCTGTCTCTCTGTCTCCTCTCTCTCTGTCTCTCTCTGTCTCTCTCTCTGTCTCTCCCTCTGTTTCTCTCTCTCTCTCTGTCTCTCTCTTCTCTCCCTCCCTCCCTCCCTCTCT
>JAQQSW010019149.1:0-11104 GCA_028646575.1 Pseudocheirus occidentalis | reverse complement strand
GGAAGGAAGGAAGGAAGGAAGGAAGGAAGGAAGGAAGGAAGGAAGGAAGGAAGGAAGGAGGGAAGGAAGGGAGGGAGGAAGGGAGGGAGGAAGGGAGGGAGGGAGGAAAGAAAAGAACAGACAAGAAAGAAAAGAACAGGAGAGGGGAGGGGAGGGGAAGGGAAGAGAGAAAAGAAAAGAAAGAGAAAATTCCTCAGGATAAAAAAGATATAGAAGACAAGGGGGCCAAAGACTAGACTCATCTCTTTGCAAATGAAGCAATGTGGAAATGAAGATTGCTCCATTGGATAGAAGTGGGTGGGGCCAGTCATGGAGGTGCCTTGCAGCAAGCCCTCCAATTCTGTGACACTGAATGAAAAGATTTGCAGGAAAGTATGATCTAGTCTGGGCTGCAGCCCTGCCTCAGGGCCCTGCCTCAAAATGAAAAGTGAGCTGCTTCTGCCATCTAGAGGCCTGTATGAGTTTCGCAGTCACCAAGACCTTTATAAAAAAGATGCAGTCCCAGTCCATCAATAGAGGCCATTCAGTAGAGACAAAGGTGGATTCCAGTTGCCTAAATGAGAGGGATTTCTAAGAAAAGTCACCTGTGACACTGAAAAATGGAATCGTGGCAGGCAGCATGTTGTTTGGAAAGAGCAATCAGATGCTGAACAACCTTGGGGAAGTCTTTTAATGCTTCGAACCTGAGTTTCTTTATTTTTAAAATAAAAAATGTTAATTCTTTCACACTGTCCCTCCCAAGAATATTTTCAGGAATGCACCAAGTATTCCTTACAATATTATCTGTGCATATTATCATTATTGATACCTGTAGCCTTCACTCAGTTTAGGTCACTAATAAGCCTTTCCCTTACATAATTCCATAGGGCTCTATTACATTTGGAGAAACAATGTCTGGGACAAGCAAAGTGATATAGTCTTGCTGTGCTGGCCTTGGCCAAACAACACTTGGAGTGTTGTATTTGGTTCTGAATACAGTAGTTTTAGGAAGGGACGTTGGCAAACCATGATGCAACCAAGATGGCCAAGTGATTGGAACTTAAGTCACCTAAAGGAACCAGAGCTATATATTCCAGGGAAAAGAAGACTTGGGCAGAAGTGACACAGGGTATGGTAGCTTTCTTCAAGTATATGAAGAAATGCCACATGAATAATACTCTGCTTGAGCCTCAAAGGCAGAATGAGGAGCAAAATGTGGAATGTACAGATAGTCAGGTTTCAGCCCTAAATAAGGACATTTACTTGTGGATTAAAGCTGTCTGAAGAGGGGATGAGCTACCTTGGGGGGCAGGTGGTGAATGCTTTTTCACTGGAACACCAAGTTGAAAATAGATGGCCATTACATGAAGAACGTTTATAGAAAGAGAATTCATGTTCAAGTATTAATTGGCACAGTGTATAGAATGCTGGACCTAAAATCAGAAAGATCTGAGTTCAAATCCTGCCCTGAACTCTAAGTAGATTGCATGCAAGTAGTTACTCAACTTCAGTCTGCCTAAATTTGTTCAGTCATAAAATGGGAATAATAATAGCTCCTAAGGGTTCTCATAAGGCTCAAACAAGGTCGTATTTATAAAATGTCTGCAAACCCTAAAGTGACATATAAATTTTTATGAATATTCAAGTTTTTTCTACCTCTGAAGTCCTATGGTTCTATTCTTTTAGAGTTTTAATAGTTCAGGTCAAGGTAATGCTTTGTAATGGGTACACCCAACATTATTGATTCTCTTTATTAGTAACATAGTCCTAGACCCAAGAACTTGTGGGGGCTGGAAGATGGCTTATAACACAGTGTCAGAGCATGGAGTAAGGAATATTGCTACCAGAATCAGATCATAGAAACTTGGAACGAAGACCACAGATTGTCACAGTGGGAATAGGCCTTAGAAAATGGAGTATTAGAGCCAAAAGAGATGTTAGAAACTAGGAACTTAGAACAAAAACATAATCTATTAGAACTGAACACTAGAATATTAGAAAATAGTATGTCAAAGTTTGAAGGAATCATCCAGAAAGAGCTTCATTTCACTGATGAGAAAAATGAAGGGGAGGTGACTTAGCTAATATCATAGGATTAGTAAATCATGGAATATGGGCAGAGACCCAGGGCTCCTTACTACAGTCTGGTGCCTGTTTGCATCACCATTCAACCTCTTAAAGACTATATGAGATTCTAGAGAGAAGTATTGTTGGTTGAATAGCATTTGTATTCATGGAAGCACGGAAGGAGAGGTTGTTCTGGTTAAGGTTGACTCCCTTCACAGATAAAAAGAGACCTTCTTATATAGGAGCAGAAATGAAGGTGGGGAAGACAGGGAGAGGGAAGGCAAGGGCATACAGTTCAACAATACTCAGGCCTTGAGATCCAAAATATGTATCTCCCATTACATTTTAAAAAATCTCCAATTACATGCCCTACATCCCAAACCAACCATTAACAGCCACAATTACCTAGATCACTTTGCACAACCATGTATACCTTCCCCACCCCCAGTGTCACTGTCATCATAATTAACCTTTATGTAGTATTTTAAGATTTGCTTTTAAGATAATATCTCGATTTATTTTTACAATTCTAATGACATGTTCTTACTTTCCTCCATTCCACTGACAAGGAAAAGTGAAGTGACCTGACATGCTTTACACTGTTAGAAGCAGGATTTGAACCCAGGTTTCACCTTACTCCAGGTCCAGCATTTTTCCCCAAAAGACACCACTACTGTTCTCATTATTGTAGAGTTTTTATGGTTAATAAGTATCATTTTTCCACAATGATCGAGAAGTGTGTAATAGAAGCATAATTCCCATCAATGATTGAAGATACTCATCAGCCTCAGAGAGATAATTGAAACTTGCCCAGAGCCCCAAAGTATTTGAGCAAGAAAACTAGAGCTGAGGCCCAAGTCTCTTGACTCCAAATCTGACCATCTTTCAACTCCTCCATGCAACCTGTCCATCAGCTGCCACTATAAAGAGTTGGATGCAACTAACTCAGAGTCTAACACAGGGGCCCTCATTAAGTGTTTGTTGAATTAACTCAAATCAAAACAAGCTGAACTGAATTGAACTGGAAAGCTAAAGAAGAGAGTTGTAGTCTGTTGGAACAAGGTTGATTACAGTAAGTCGTGACCACTTCAGAGCCCTTGTCAAGCTGCCAACACTTAAGAGGACTGGTTTGTACCTGGTTTGTTCTAAGATAAACTCTTCCAAAATTAGACATTCAATTGAATTCAACAACTCAGTTCAACCAAAAAAATTTGCTTAATACTTGTTTTGTGAAAGGACATGATTGAAGTAGATAGAAAGGCAAAGGGAAGAGCTTTGCAAACCTGACAGAATTCTTAAATCATGTAATTGTTGTTGACCCAGCAGCTTATACGGTATGTGAGAGAAAAAATTAAAACTAGAATGTAACAGGAAGACCTTTGCCCAAACATGCTGACATGGGGTTATAGGATGATATGAGGCTGAAATGGGGTCTTAGAGATCATGGCATCCAGTCCCTACATTTTACAGATGATGCAACTCAGTCCTAGAAAGGTTTTGTCATTTTTCCAGACTTAAAAAGCTAGTAAGGGTCTGAGGCAAGATTAGAAGCCAAGTTTTCCTGATTCTAAGCCTGGTGCTTTATCTCTACTCTACCATACTGCCTCACAGGACAGAGAACCATGCTTTCTCCCCAGGAAGGCATATCTCCATGTTTCCCTTCAAAATGATTTTCATCCCCACCCTCTGCCCCATAGTCCTCTGTTAGCTTTAGTCACAGCTACCGCTTTGGAACATTCTGATAAGTTCACCTACAAGTATGGGAAGATTATCTTCCATAACATCATGCCTATCTTCCTAACTTATTCATAAAACTATCATGTGATAAAGAAGCAAAGATCTTACCAAAATCTAAATAAATTATAACTATTTCATAGTCAAACTTTTTTTGTCTGAACCTAGGATTTTATCAATCTAAAAAGTTAACAATTAAGACATTGTCTCCACCAATACAAATCAATAACTGTTCTATAATTTAGTTGGCAAAGTAGATAGAAGGCTGGGCCTCAAGTCAAGGAGATTTATCTTAGTGAGTTCAAATCTGACCTGAGACACTTACTAGCTGTGTGAACCTGGGCAAGTCATTTACCTCTGTTTGCCTCAAATTCTCATCTGTTAAATGAGCTGGAGAAGGAAATGTCTAACCACCCCAGTATTTTTGCCAAGAAAACTCAAAATGGGATCACAAAGAGTCAGACACGGCTGAAACGACTGAACAACCACAAAGTTGCCTAATGTACTGAGGGTTTACATGGTGCCCATTGTCACAGATCTTCTTGGCTCCACACCCATCTTTCTATCTACTACACACTGTACCTCTTTATCCTATCATTTGTGTGGAGAAAAAGAGAACTGTATTAATCTGGTCTACCATACTCATTTCGAAAGCTCCCTAAGATTGGCCCCTGCCCCCTACTCCCTTATGCACATAGGTACTATGTGCCAATATCTTCCCAGGTATCAGAGTCAAGCTGATACCAGTCAATAATATACAGGGGTGGTCCTTCTCCATAAATACACAGAATCTTTTTCTCCCTTCATCCTTGGAGACTTCTGTAGCTTCCATGACATCTTCAGAATAATGACAAGGGTTCCCCCCAAAAAATATCAAGGATGTCCTTGAGGACTGCACATTCATACAACCATGCTGGGCTGATTTGATATCTAAATAAATTCAGCATCCAGCACAGTAACTTGTACATTGTAGAATTCTGGTAAAAGGTAAGCTCCTTGAGGGCAGGGACTGTTTCCCTTTTCTTGTGCCTAGAACTGTATTTTTCATACAGTACATACTTAGTTAAATATTTGTTGAATTAAAATGACTTGTAAGTACTCAGTCAATATTTCTTAAACATAATATTTTTCTTAATTTCCAAATATTTTCTCTGTGTTTTTGTTTGGGAAAATTCACGAAGTAAAATTGAATTGCCAGGGTCTTTTCTGTCTGTGCCTGGAAAACAAAGCATCTCTTTTTGACTATGTGCTTTCATCACAAAACTATGGAGGAAGAACAATAACAAATACTAATATTTTGCATTCAGGTGACAAAGGCCTTAACATCTGTTTTTGCTTTTGACCCTCACAACAGCCCTCTGAGATAGACAAGGAAGGGATTTTTATTCCTGTTTTGCAGGTGATAAAAGTGGGGTTCAAAAAATCTAAGTAACTTGTCTAAGATCTCATAGCTGTCAAGTGACAGATCTAGACCTCAATGCCATTTTTTCTGACTTTTAAGCCTTGTACCTTTTCTATTCAAGTCATCTTGTATTTATCAGGCATGTAACGTGTGCAAATTAATTGGAAAAAAGTAAAATAATTAGATTTGTTGGCTAATACAAACACTCTTACATGTCTTTACATTAAAAAAGAAAACTGGCCAAGATAACTGGCTAAACTGGATGCAGACTAGTCAGCTCCCACATATCTACTCTAACAAAACCCTGAGGTCCCTGTCAGACTTAATCATGATGAAGAATTCCAAGGGAAAACTACAGTGACTTCTTCTACCCCAGAACTGGAAAAGGAGGTCCTTCACTAGCAAAACCAGTACCAAAGACAAGATAGAAATAGCCTTTAAGACTCTGTGTACAGGGGCAGTGAAAGGGAAGGCTCCCCTGAGAAAGTCCAAGGATAATCAAAAAACCTTATGATAGAAACATTGGAAGCCCTAGGGAGTAACTGTGTGAAGTAGGCATTAAACAGCAGCAAACTGTGACCAGCTACCAGTGAGATGTTCCATTACTCAGACTTGGACAGCTCACATCCCAAACACTCCAGCCTGAGGTACCAGAGAGAACCTTGGAAATCCGTCAAGTGTTCTGAATCTCAAAGATCCAGAAGAGACTAATCCCAGAAGGTAAAAGCCATTGCAGGAATCCAGGGGACCTAGGACAAGATATAAAATAGCTAACTACCCTATCCAAAAGGAGAGCAAGAAGTCACATCTAGCCCTGGATCAAAAATTCAAGGACTGAAGCTGGAAACAGGAGCAAATAAAAAATAATATTGACCAATATCAAATATTATTGCAAATCTAGACATCTTCAAAAGGAGGAATGAGCAATTCCATAAGAACTTACCACAGTTCCACCACATAGTAACCATTTAATAAATGCTTGTTTCCTCCCTTCCTCCACTTGCAAGTACACTCTAAGGAAATAAAATGGGTTTCCCATAAAGACTATGAATATCTAGAGTAAATGAAGCAAGAGATAAGCAATAAAATAAAAGCTCTGGAGGAAAGAATTGGAAAGAGAATGAATTTCTTAGAAAAGAACAGAGTGAACCTTTGGAACAAATTGACCCCCTGAAAACTTGAACAGACCAAACAGAAATCAACTCCTCTATGAGGGAGCAAGAAATATTAGAATAAAGTTATTTTTTTAAAAAAAAGAAAATACAAACTCTATGATAGCTTATAAAAACAGAACAAGGACAGAAAATTTTAAGAATCACTGGACTCCCTAATAACCACAGTTTTTTTAAAAGCTTGAATGGAGACTGCCCAGATATGTCAGAACCAGAGGACAAAGTAAAGATAGAAAGGATCTACCTCTTGTATCATCACTGCACCTATGCCATCCTCCCTTCCTAATCTTGAGTCTTAGTCACCTACCAAGTTCAATTCTATGCTACCTCTGCTCTGCAATCTCTTGTTCCTTTGACATATTGCTGCTCGTACCTTGTGAAACTCAACTCTAGACTTCTCTAACCATCCCTCTCTTCTGCTCCTACTCTCAAGGTGTTAAACAGAGCTAACCATGACTGGTTCCACAGCCAATTGATGTTATCTAATCTCAGGTGGACCTTCTTCATGGTGAGGTAATCTTTCTGTTCTTCACAGTTATTTGTGCATACTCTTCAAGAGTTACCTTCCATCCCTCCCATCCATTCTGAATGTATCTTATCTAGAGCTATACATGGATATCTTTCCTCCCTAGTCAGAATATTGTCTTTGAAAGCAAGGAATATTTTTTTCTGTCTGTATCCCCAGGACCTTGGATAATTCCCGGCATGTAGCAAGTGCTTAATAAATGTTTATTGATTGGTTCATCATTTGGGGACAGACTGTTTATATTTTCTGTAAGCTCCTTGATATGGTGGGCAAAGTGCTATATTTGTAAATAATGAATCTGGGTTCAAATCCTATTACTAACATTTCTTGTGTGATTTTTGACGAATCATCAACTTCTTAGGGCTGAATTTCCTCTTTTGTAAAATGAAGGGACTGGACTTCATGATTTCTAAGGCTCTTACCAGACCTAAGTGTAAAATGTATCATTTAGGGAAGATTTTTGGTTTTTGTTTTTGCATTTCCCAGCAAATGGCACAGTGCCTGCCAATCAGTAAGTCAACAAGCATTTATTAAGCACATGGCACTTTACTATGTAATAGGCATTTAATAAATGCTTGTTGAATGAATGGAGAAATTAATTAATTCATGTATAAGCCAGACTGTCCCTCTTTTAAGGGTCTGACCTGGGCCCACCAAGTTGGTGGCATTTCTAACATACTAAACATGTCACACTCCTGTGAACTACCCTTCAAAGCATTCTGGTGAAGGTCTAGTCAGCTTATTGGAGATTTCTTTCTAAATAGGAGGATCCTAAATGAAGAACTCTATCTTTGCAGGCAAATTTTCAAAGCATAGGGTGCTTAAAATATGAATGGTAAACTCTTGTTCAAGGATGGTTCTATTTGCATTCCTTGTCTGAGACTCATTATATTAAAACTAAATCTTAATAGATGAAAGAGAGACACACTGTCCCTTTTTTCAAGAGCTGAGGGCCAAGGCTTTGCCAAGTTTAATAATATCACAACAGGCTTTACAAATTTTGAGTTGTATTTACACTTGGCCAACTTCAGCTCCCACGGTTCAAACAATAACATCTAATAAATAAATAAATAAATCATGAAGGGGGTGAAATGGGGTAGGGAAAGTTAAACCAAAATTTTAGTGACGGTCATTATTAGACTTACTGGGAAAGTGTCATAAAGCCAAATTCAGTTCTGTTGAGCTAAGTACATAATCCTCATAGTGGGACCTGGTCCCTTATCATGTATCACAGGCTCATTCCCCATGAAGAAACTGCCTGATTATGTGAGTTCTGGATTTTGCCAAGCCCCAAATACTGCATTGGAGACTTTTGCTGATGCCAGCATTCCATGGGGTCTCTCCTTTTCAAGGCTGTACCCATTTAAACACCATGTTCTCTTGGGAGAGGAGAATTTCAAACCTGGAGTTTGACTCATTGCAAGCCAGGGCTTGGAGGAATTTTCAGTGATTAGCTCTATTTGAAGTGTTATCTTCGATTAACTCCTGTGGATGAGAGAAATTCAGTATTCTTATCTTACCCAAAGATCTGGGGCCATGGGCAACTCCTTCAGGAGGGCCTCCTGACAAGAAGTCTAGAAGACATAGTAGGCCTGTTTACTGTCAGAAACAAGGAAGACAATAATGGACATCCAAGGAATTAGGACTGGCACCAGCCGCCGCAGTCACTGACTATTCCAATGAAGATGTGTATTAAGTGTGGCTAACTAGCTGTCTGGAGGGTAATGATCACTCCATGAAAAGTTTGGGAGAAGAATGAAGACTAATTGGAAAAGTGAATCCCAAGCAGATGGCTAGTTGGGGAATAACAAGGCAGAATGTCTGGAAATCATCCCTATCTAGTGAACAAAAAGTGTGACAGAAGAAACATCTGCCACATACTCCCTCTATGATTTTTAGTAAGTCATGACACTTAGGGATTGAGTCTGAATTTTATTTATTGGATCATAGGATCACAGATTGAAAAGTGGAAAGGGCCTTAGGGATCATTTGATTCAACTCTCTCATTTTACAATGAGAACACTGAGGACACAAGAGGTCACATAGGTAATAAATAGGAGGGTCAAGATTTGAATCCAGTGTTCTTTTTACTACCACATATTCAATCCAATTCAACAAACGTATTAAGTACCTATTGTCTGCATAACTACGGAAGCACCAAGAGAAGCATAAGGCTTTTTATAGAAACAGTCATTCAGATAAGATTCTGGGAAGATGGTGGAATAAGTCAGAAAACTTTTGGCTCTCCAAATTTCCTCCACAAATAAAAGAGAGAGTATCACCTCAGAGCAGCAGAAATAAACACAGGTTAAAGCAGTTGTCCTCCTAAGATAATTTGAGAAGATCCCAGGAAAGGCCTGACTTCCAGGCATGAAGGTTCAGCCTGAGAAAAGTGCAAACACCAACAGGTCCACTCTTCAGAATCAACAAACAACAAGCCCTGGTGGCAGCTGGGTTGAGAGGCATACTTAGCCTTACAAACTTTCGTCTAGTGGACAGACAGTGTGGGGGTCTGACAGTGAGTAGGAAAAGATTGAAAGACCTTCCACTGGTGAGGGATGTGAAGCACAATCATCCTGACCAGACACCTCCAGGGCTGTGGCTGCAGGGAAAAGGAGCTAGCACACAACCACTGAATGCTGTAGCAAAGGTGTGGGGACCTTGTTGTCTGTGGACACTTGTAGGAGAGAGACCCTGGTTTCAGTTTGATGGCAAAGAAGAAAGTTGTAGTTTGTAGCCAAAGGAGGTACTGGAGGGAGCAAGATCTTTTGTGGGTGGGAGCCCTAGCCATGACTTAGGAGTAGAGAAAAGAGCCCAAGGTTGGGCCCCTGAGACAGACCTCAAAAAATAACAATAAGAAGGACCTGAGTCTTGGGGCATCATTCCCCACACAATAATAACTGCTAAAGTTGATTACAATAACTGCTAAAAACAAAATAAATAATTAAATGTAAATGAGTAAGCAAAGGAGAAAGAACCTAACCATAGATAGTTACTATGGTGATAGAGAAGATCTGGATTCATATTCAGAGGAAGATAATGGAACTTATAAAGCTACTCTTTTTCAGTGAGAAATGTCAAATTGTGCCAAACACTGAGTTCTTGGAAGAACTTAAAAGGGACTTTAAAACACCAAATAAGAGAGATCAAAGGGAAATTAGAAAAAAAAAGATAAGGACAATCCAAAAACAACAAGAAAATTATGAAAAGAAAATTAACCAACTAGAAATATAGAATCAAAAAACTTAAGGAAAAAAATAATTCCTTGAAAACTAGAATGAGGTAATGGGAAGCTAATGACATCTAAGACACAAAAAATCATGAAACAAAATCAAAAGAATGAAAAAATAGAAGAGAAAGAGAAACATCTCATCAGAAAAGCAACTGATCTAGAGAATGGAGGAGAAATAGTAAAATAGTCAGACTACCTGAAAATTACAATAAAAAGAATCTTGATACAATATTACAAGAAATTATCAAGAAAAAACACCATGAAATTCTAGAACAAGAAGACAAAGAAGAAATAGAAAAACATCTGATCACCACTTGAAAGGATCTCAGGAGGAAAACTTACAAGAACATCATAGCCAAGTTTCAAAGTTCCCAGGTTGAGGAGAAAATATTGGAAGCAACGAGAAAAAAATAACAATTTAAATATCATGGAGTTAACAATAAGGATTACATGAGACCTGGCAGCTAATACATTGAAGGACCATCCGTCTTGGAATACTATATTCCATAGAGCAAAAGAGCTGGGGTTATGACCAAGAGTAACTTACCCAGCAAAGTTGCGCAACATAACACAACTAGTGTCTAAGACTTAATTTGAACTCAAATCTTCCTGACTTCTAGATCCAGCCCTCTGGAGCAGCTTAGCTATCCATATTTTTTGTTCAAATCTCAGCAATAGTGGGACCTAAGAGGCTTGGGTTCTTCCAGTCCTGCCTCTACCAGTAACTAGCCTTGTAAATTTATGCAACTCATTTAACCAGCCTAGCCTTGAATTTCCATATATGTAAAGTGGAGTTGGACTAAGTGGTGTTTAATGTACTTTCAAGCTTAAAAAGTCCATGATCTTGTGAATTTATTCAAGAAACCTGAGGGGTATGTACTATACATACATTTCTGCCTGAGGTGATCTCCAGATGCAAGTTGGTGTCTCCTTGCAACAAAGAAAAGTAAGAGTAAGTAAAGACTATCCATCTAACCTTATAGAAGATGGAG
>JAQQSW010019148.1:0-11104 GCA_028646575.1 Pseudocheirus occidentalis | reverse complement strand
TGGATCCTTAGGATAATGTGGTCATATAAAGATGGTGGAGTTTTTACAAATGAATTTTGGAAAGATTTTATTTCTTTTTAGTTAACCTAATGTACTACTATTATATGGAAGAAGTAAAACAACAATATAACGAATATGTTCTGGTACCATTCCCTCCAAGGCCTGCAAGCTATATCTTCACTCTCAGGGTTCTTGGATACTCTGAAGGCATTAGAGTATTTGTTCTCTAGTGACATAAGCTTGAACCCTGCCACTGCACCCCACCCCAGTTCTATTTTTTCTCATTTTCATGGGCTAGTGACTATCTCCCTAGTTCCACTTAAACCGAGTATCAATTGACTTTTAGAAAGGGATATTTACTTTACAGATCCCCTTAATTCTAATGTCTTCTCTATGTTTTTTCTAATTTATTCTGTTTATAATTTGTTTGTACTTAGTTTTTTTCATATTGTTTCTCCTATTAGACTATTACCAGGGGTGGGGAACCTGTGGCCTCAAGGCCACATGTGGCTAGGCCTTTGGTTATGGCCTTTTGACTGAGTCCAAGTTTAACAGAACAAATTATTTTATTAAGGAGATTTGTTTTGTGAAGTTTGGATTCAGTCAAAGAGCTGCACTTGAGGACCTAGAGGGCCTCAAGACTGCAGGCACCACACCCCTGAATGTCTTTGAGAGCAATCTTTCTTTGTATTCCCAGTGCCTAGCACATAGCATGTAATTAATAAATATTTATTGATTGACTGAGATATAGCACTAACAAATATGCAAATGTTTTCCTCAACAAGTTGGGGGTATGATCTCTACCTCAGTCTCTGAAGAAACAGAAGATTGAGTGGGAAGAGAGGAGAAACTAAACTCAAAATTTAACTATGTTCCTATATAGTTTTGGTTCCACCACGATTACATCCAAAGGCAGAGTCACTGTCAGATAAGTCTTTCCAACAGACTGGAAATTCCCTAAAGACTGGTCCTTTCTCCTTGCTCCTCTGGGCATTGTTAAATTAATTTTAAAATGGTCCATATGTTAAATGATTCGTTACTATAATTGGTATTATACTGGTGTACATATTGTATTATACCTCATTAGCCCTCGTTAAGAATAGCATCTGTAGATCAGGTCCAATCTAGTGGCACGTCTAATAACTACAAACATTTTGAAGTAGTGATGAACTTAATATTTTGGAATATCTGCAACAACTAAAATGTGATATAAAAATATCTCTGATTTTTATTGGTAACAAAGTCATAGGTAATGTTAATATTGCTATATTTTGTTATCTATAATATTTCAGTTAGTGAAATTAGGCATATTTTTTTTCTTATTCAAGTTACAGATGCGTTGAAATCTATCCATGGATCCCTTGGGATCTATAAACCCCATATTAAGAACCCTTACCCTATGCAGAGTAAACCTGTGGTCAGACAGTTATCAGAAGGTTGGTCAGCAAGTCTTCCTACTATTCCATGTGAGTGAAACTTTCTTTAAAAAAAAAAAGCAGTAGTGGAAGAAAAGGAAGCATGATTAAGAAATGGACCTTTTCAGTTCTATTGTTTTTTCTCTTATTCTTGTTTTTTGTTCCAAAAGTCTTTTAGAACAGATTGTAGCCAAGAAAAGACTACAGCAATAACCAAATTTTCTGAACTTAATTTTTAGCGCTTTCAGCATTTCTGTCTTTCTTTTTCCAATTCTATCTCTGTCTCCATTTCTGTTGCTCTGTCCTTATTTCTGTCTATCTGTCTGCCTTCCTTCTATTTTGTACTTTCCTCTTAAGTACTCACAATAACCTCATCAATTCACCACCTTTTTTGCACACTGTGAATTTTCTTCACCTTGGTGAAGGGTAGATGGTGACTTCAAAGTTAGAGTTTACCTTACTTTGATCATCCTCCTTTGACAAGGCAGCTTTTGCTGTGACCTTGAAGTCTGCATTTTCCACTCATAAAAAAAACAATTCTCTAAAGTCATGACAGGCAAAAAAGATGTCACAGTTAACAATGTTGAACCTTCAAGGAAGGCAAGGAGAATTCAGATGAGAACTGCAGGGAGCTGGTATTGCATATCAGAAAGAACACTAGTTTTAGTGTAGAAGTTTCTAGGTCTTATGAAATCCTGATTGTTTTTCTGCAATATTAATTTTTTCCTAGTTACTTACAATATATTCTCTTTAACCTAAGAATTCTGAAACTTGATTATGACATTCATGTAAATTTTCTTCCAAGGATTTCTTTCAGGTGGTGATCAGTGGATGTTTTTGTATTTCTACTTTACCTTCTTGTTCTAGAATTTAAGGACAATTTTCTTTATTTCTTACAATATTGTATCTAGATTTTTTTTTATCAGAACTTACAAGTAGCCCCAAAGTTCTTATATTGCCTCTTCTCGATCAGTTCTCCAGATCAGTTATTTTTCTAATGAGATGTTTCAGATTCTCTTCAATTTTTCTAGTTTTATTATATCATGGTGTCTTATAATTTCCCAATTCTAATTTTCAAGGAGTTATTTTCTTCCTTAAGACTTTATATCTCCTTTCTTATTTGGTTGACTTTCTTTTCATGCTTTTCTTGGATTGCTTTTATTGTTTTTCTAGTTTTTCCTCATTCTCTCATTTGATTTTTTAATTCCTTTTTATATTCTTCCTTATGATTTTACATTCCTTTTCCTAATTAGTTAACTTTCTTTTCATAGTTTTCTTGAATTGCTTTCATTTTTTCATCTTTTTACTTTGCTTTCTCATTTATTTGTCTTATTTTACTTTTATCAGCTTAATATTATTATTATCAAATTTTAATCCCAAATTGTAGGTATTGTTGCCCTAGGCTTCGAGTCCTTTTCACTGTTGATTTCTGAATTCTGTCCAGGGACTCAGCCTCTGGGACTCTTTTCTTCTCCCCTAAGACCCAGTCATTCTGTTCCCAAAATTTTCTTGCTCCCTGCAGTGCTGTATTCGCTGGGCTTGTGTATACTCTTGCTCACCAGGATCACATGTGATCAGCCAAGACTAGATTCCTGAAACACCAGGGTTCCCTTCAAGCTTCCCCTACTCAGCCTCTGCTGTTCTTTAGATGAAAGTTCATGAGGTAAAAGTTCCCAAGGTGAAATATTCTGAGATCTATAGTCTCCTTCCCTCAGGGCCTACTGTTTGTTGATTCAGTGGAGGTGTTTATACCTCACTCTGGGCAAACTTCACCCCCTGAGTCTCAAGATGTCCTAGGACAACAGTTCTCAACCTGTGGCTTATGTTCAATTTGTAATAATGAAAATACATCCTGCATATCAGATATTTACATAATGATTCATAACAGTAGCAAAATTATAGTTATGAAGTAGCAACGAAAATAATTTTATGGTTGAGGGTCACCACAACATAAGGAACTGTAATAAAGGGTCACAGCATTAGGAAGGTTGAGAACCACTGTCCTAGGAGGACAAATGCTTTACCTCTTTAATTTTGCTGCTCTTTGTTCATTTCTTAGTGATTTTCTGTCTGTGAAGGAAATCTGGAGACCCTGGAATTTCTGAACTGCTCCACCATCTTCTCAGAATGAGCCCCTAAACTTTAGGCCCAAGTTTGAATTCTCCTTCAGGTACTTGCTAAATGTGCAACACTGAGTGAATTACTTTATGTTGAAGTTCCCTTTTCTCTTCTGTTAAATGAGGAAGCTGAGCTAGATGACCTTCTAACACCAGGTCCAATGATCTCATGAAGCCCTCCTAGAGTTCTTGTTATCTGGCTGGCTTTGTTCTACCTCTTTAATAGCTACTTTATTGCCTTTCAATAAATTGGAGGAGGGGGAAGGAACAATGAATACAGTTGAATAAAAGTAATTTTAGGAAGCTTTGAAGAAGTTTGAGTTCATATGCTTTTTCTTAAGTCAGTTTGCCTCTCAAGTTCCAAACAAACAGTATTAAAGTGGATTTTTGATACTGTCCTGAAGTTTGAATTTTTTCATATTTAGGTTTTCTTGTCATTAAGTCTGGTTTCTGTGTAATTGTGCCTGTGACTAGGTGAGATATGGCGGAAGTAGTCTTCTTTGTTACCTGAGATTTATAATATCACCTTACTATGTACGTTATTGTAGTTGTTTTATCTAGAAATAATAGCAATATTTTTTAAAACTATCACCTCACAGTGTATCATATACACTAGAACTATTTGTACTGTTCACTACATATACTACATTTATTAAATGTTGAAAACTCTAAATTATGGTCCAAGAACTAGCATAGCTTATTGAAGTCTTTCCTCATTGCTCTGCTGTTGAAAATTAAGGTAAATATCAAATCTCAGAGCAAAGAATCCCTTCATGAGCATTCTGAGAACAGTGACATTTTGGTGTATTTCTAGATACATAGCAATGCTATGATGATAAGTAGTGGAGTGTTTAACCAGTTAAGGAATGTGAGTTAGAAGTAAAGATAATCAAGAAAGTTGTAAATTGATATTTCATTATGCAATTTTACCTACCTCCAAAAATCTACTTCTACATGTAGAAAAAGGGTCAATGTTATGTGGAATTATGAATCAAAATTCTCAAACTGCTTGTGAATTCTTTGCAAGATTATATAGATATAATGGTACATATTTCAGAAACAGGTTGAAGCAGAATGCATTTTAGGGAATCTGTGAAAGCAATGGTTGTCTTTAGAAAATATACTTGGCATGGAAATTTTCTCCTGGAAAATAATCACTGTCATTGAAGTAGAAATTGGATTTAAGAAGGAAGATCCAGGGCATCACAATCCTACCTCCACAATTACAAATTATAACCACAAATACATATCTTCTGAGTTCTTCATTTGTTCACATTTCACAATTTGTCTCTGGCAAACAGTAGTTGCATGTTTGACTAACTCAATGTATTTATGTCTTTAACAGTCAAAAATCTCATGCATTGAGTGAATGATTTTCTACTTTGGCTACTTTTCCTTGACTTCTTTAGTCCCATCCCAAAAGATACGTCATTTGATTTCTGTCACAAGTTCCTTGTGGATTTTCTCCTCACAAAGTTCCATGAACAAGACTGGTGACAAGGATATTGCTAGTATATTTCCACCCTGCTCTCTTTTAGGAATATAAAGTCTTCTCTGATCCAAAGGAGGTTGTGAGTAGGATATTAGTTCTGACTGTTACCTTTGCATTTTGTATTTATTTCATTGACAAAGTTTACCATGTCCCCAAGAATCTAGGGTCAGAATGATGGTTTACTAATTTGGTTGCCTCCTCAAGGCCTGCTGTGGCTATTGCTACCAAAACAAGAATCTGTTGAAAGATACTTGCTTTTTTGTATCCTCCAATAAACCTTATTTCACCATGTAACTATAATTCTCTCATGTCATTACTTCCTGCGCCTCTTAATTCTACCCTGAACACTGATCGGTCTTCCCATTTGAACAGGCACAGAGGAGAGGAAATAAATTAGTTTACTTGAATTCATTTTTGTCTTGATATGTTAAAAAAAAGTATTCAAGAATTGGTGAGTGGCTCCTCACTTTAGTTACAAACCAGGTTAGATTTGATTCATTGGTTAAATAGGGCTTTGAAATTTTGTTCCTGTTATTCACAGGCCCAAAATATGTCACTTTGAAAGATGTCAGGGTTACTGTCCAGTTACTGTTGCATGATAACAATGCAGATTGATTATCCCATCAATCCTGCATTCTGTTTTTCTAGCTGGCTAGCTCCTAAGTTGACTTGGTATTGCTGTCAGCATGACTTTGGAAGATAATATTCCCTAAATAGCCTTTGTAGAAAATAACTAAATGTAACTGACAGTGAATTCACAGGCTGTTGCAGTCCATTTGGGATGTAAAAGGGAACTTCAATTATTAACTCTAGGTTCAAAGAAAGAGTCCTATATTTTTGTGCATTAAAGGGAAACCTATATACCTTAACAAGAAATACAAAAGGCTTTAAACATGAGAGGAGGAAGCAGCAGCAACAAGGAAAGGACACAAGGCAGCATTCACTCTCAAGACTAGGGCTGATGCCATCAAAATGGGAGTAGGAAGGATAGGGAAGGGATACAAGCATATAGCCAGAGCTTTGGGCATGATCTTCCACATAGCAAGAGAAGGGAGTCTATGGACCTAGTACACCATTACACAAAGTTTCGACTATTCCACTAATGAATGAAACTTCTTGGCCTTTCTTCATTTCTTACATATTGAGAGCAATGTAGACAAGGATTACGGGGTTATAAAGAGGGACAGTCTTGTCCAGGCTTGTAGGTTGGCTTCCCACACAATGAGCAGGGTTGCATATATAACGACCCACCATCCCAGAGATGTAGGCTTCCCTCTTTCACTAGGAGTTCCTGGAAAAGAATGATCCTTAAAGAAAGGGAAAAGCTCCTTGTCATGGTATCTGGTTTATCACACTCCTGCTCCAGAGAAAAACTCCAGCAATAATCACTTAAAACTTAGGTTTGTCTAATGAGTAGGGTCTCCCCAAAAGGGAATAAGAATGTCATGTCTAGAAAGGTACTCAATGTATAAATTGAATCAGATCTAGGACAGCTATTTATTTCCCCACTCTCACCCCAAAGAAACACAACAAAATGTTTTAAAAATCCAAAAGACATAATTAGACTTTGAAAAAGATTTAAAGCATGAAACTATAACCTGTTGTTACTCTTATACTCACTCTCCCCAAAGGTTGATGCTCACAACACTAAAACATGAGATAATTTAGGGGGCCTATTAAGTAGGCATTTCACCTTCACTTCTTTCTCCATTTCAGAATTCTGTACTGTCCAAAATCCATCAGGATCAACATCTCCCAGCAAGCCATAGCATAGCTTTTGCTTATCCTTCTTGCGGTGGCTCTTTTTTTTCTGAGAAATATTGTAGTAACTGCAGATAGAGCCTCTTACAGGGCAGCCCACACTGACTGAGGAATCTAGGAACTACTGACCTCTCAATTTCATGAGGTGGAAGCTAAGGGCAGAAATTTCTATCTCAGGATAAATATTTGATGTCCTAAATCCAAGGCAAGAAATACAAAACATAAGAGTCAATTAGGACTTTGAGATCCAAGCTCACCTAGACAAACACACAATTTTGCTACCTTTTGCTATGAAGTCATCACTCATACTGAGGGTAATGCAAAGAGGGGTGGAGGTAGTGAGAGGAGAAAAAAAAACCAGAAGAATCCCTTGTTTCTCCCATTAAGTAAAGTCCAGAGAACTGCAGTCCAAATGACATATTGAGGTGAAATGAAGAACATAATGAAACAAATTGTACCTTCATTTTAAGACTTTAGAACAGTCAATTCCTGTTGCTCAGTGGCCAGTCTTCTTTGTTCTAGGCCCCTGTAACAGGATGAGGATGGAGTAGTACAAAGGAAACAGCCAGATATCTCTGTTGTTACAAGAAGTCAAAGCACATGTTTTTTTGTTTTGTTTTGTTTTGTTTGTTTGTTTTCTGGAAGAGATCAGAGCACAGGCCTGTGCATAATCCATGGCTCTTGTAGGTCCATCATCAAACATATTCCACAGGGTAGTTCCTCTCTAACCTCCCCTTCCCCAAGCCCCTAATACACATGTAAGATAGATATGACTAGCATAGGATAGTATAGGCATATAAGATTCCAGAAAAGCAGGATTATGCAAGGAAGAAGAGAAATATTTTTTGCCAATCAAGAGAATAGCTGGGTCCAGAAAGCCACAAAGGTTTTCTGAACTCTTATACAGACTGCATGGGAAACATATTTATTTACCATTCAATTTCCTGGAACTCTGAATAAGTAAATGTTTCATACATAGACTAACTCTTCACCCATCAGTCTTTTGAAAGAGACAGAAATATGAAGTGGGGAGATTTAGAATGAGTAACAAAAAGAAATAGGCATTGACCCTTTCTTGCAACATTTAGAAGTCTAAGAGGCATGAATTAGCTGTTCAAGTTGGTAAAATAAGAAATCTAATCCTTATATTCTCATATTCACGTTCACTACTTCTCCAATCTCCAGAAAACTCAGATCTTAAAAGGTCATCTAGAGGAGAAGAAAGGAGGATCACCTAATTGAAGCTAAATCCAGAAAAGAAAAAAAGATTCTGACAATAGTATCATGAAGGTAAGAATAAGAATATAGCTCTGGAGAATACTAATAGCCATATCAAGTTGTTTCTTCTCTTTCCATTTTCATTACTAAAGGTAATTTTGGGACAAGAAGAACAAAATGAGGATAGGTTAATTAAATGGAAAAGGATGCATATTGATAGGCAAAAAAGAAAAATCAAAACAACTACACTTGTGTTTTTCTTTAATCTTTAGAACAGAAAGGGTAAAATCACCACGGGTAAGATGGAATTAAAATGTACAATGGATGATAACTTGCAGATGGGATTGCTTCAGCCTCATCAGTGACTTGGATGAAGCCATGGTTGGCAGGTTTCTCAAATCTGCTTATGACAAAGAGTTGAGAAGAGTAGAATTAGGATCCAGAAGAATCACAATAGACTTTATTTATGGACAAAATGTAACATGACAAATTTTGATTAAGACAATATAAAGTTTTTAAAAAATCACTTTTACAGATACAAGATAAGGAGGACAGAGCAGTTCATCAGTTTCTTCATCTGTAAAAAAAGGGGGAGGGGGTTAGACTAGACTTCTTACATCACATTCAGCTCCAGTTCTATGATGATAATTATTTGTGGAAAAATATGAATAAAAACGTGGAGGATTTAGATAATGGTAATTTCCACATGATTCAGTAGAATAATGTATCTGGCTCCAAAACTAATGCAACATTAGGCTATATAAGAACATAGATTTGGATTTAGAAAGGATTGTAGAGGGTATTTCACACAGTAACTTTAACTTAGTGGTAGCTATGTCACCTAATGAAAAGAGCAATGTGCTCCAAGTGAGGAAGACCTGAGCTCAAATTCTGCCTCAGACACATACTAGCTGTATTGATCTTGGGCAAGTTATTTAATTTCTCTCAGCTTCGGCTTCCTTAGCTATAAAACTGGGATTATGATAGCATCTGCCTTCCAGGATTATTATGACCAAAGTATTTTACAAATATGTAAAATTTAAAATGATATATACATGATAACTCTAATTATTATTTATTTGACTTGAAAGCAATAAAGGACCATTGGAGTTCATTGAGAAAGAGGATATGATTAAATCTGTTCTTTAGGGAACTAAAGCAACTAATTGGATATTAGAGTTGAATGAGAGTGAGGATTCATGAAGATATTAGAGGCTATGAAACTGGGTGATTGGGAGAATGGCAACAGTAGGGAAGTTCATAAGAAGCTTTGGATATATCATTCTTGGAGTCATCTGCACAGAGATTATCATTAAATATTTGGGAACTTATGAGTCCACAAGTGAGAGAATTGAAAAGGAAAAGAGAAGAGAGCCAGGATACACACATATTAATGGTCATAGCAATAAGCAGTGTTTGCATAACTAGAAATCAAACAGGTAGAAGGAGAACCAAGAAAAAGCTATCTTGAACACATAGATTAAGGATATAATATCTAGCAGGAAAAATGTCAACAATAAAATACTGAAGAGATGCCTAGAAGAATGATTGAGAAAAAGACATTAGATCTGGCAATTCAGAAATATGAACTTTGAACAGAACAATTTCTGCTAAATGGTTGGGTCAGTAACCAGATTGCAGAGGTTTAGAAGAAACTCAGAAAAGATACAGATGATGTGGGCGGCTTGAGGAGAGAGGGATAATTTGGAAAAGCAATTGCACTGAGTGGGATTAAAAAAAAACAAGTAGAGTTCAGAATGAAACACAGACAAGAAGGATTCTGTTAGTCATCTCGTGTTAAATTTTATGTACACTTTTAAAAATTAACTTTTGTTTATTTTTAGTTTACATCATTCATTTCCACAAGATTTTCAGTTACAAATTTTCTCCCTGTCTTTCCCCTACCCACCACCACAGAACAGCAATCCAATTGTATTTCCCCAATTTGCTCTCTCCTATATCCTCCCCTATAACCCCTCTGTCTTTCTGGTAAGGCAAGACGGATCCCCCTACCCAATATCTATATATCTTATTTCCCAGTTGCATATAAATAATAATAATAATAATAATAATAAATATATATACACATATATATGTATGTAGGTATGTGTGTGTGTATACACACACACACACACACACACAAATTTTTGTACATTTGATTTTGAAACTTTATATTTTAGATTCTTTCCTCATCCTCATCACCTCCCTCATCACCAACCCCCACGGAAAAGACAAGCAATTCAATACTGGCCATATATGTGTAGTTATGCAAAACCTCTCCACAATGGATATATTGTGAAAGACTGACTATATTTCCCTCCATCCTATCCCATCCCCCACTTGTTCTATTATCTACTTTGTCCCTGTCCCTTTATAAAAGTGTGTGCCTCTAACAAACCTCCCCTCCAAACTGCCCCTTGCTTCCATCACTCCCCATTCCCCTTCCCCCCTACTCTCCTATAGGGCAAGATACCCAAATTAGAGTTTATGTCATTCCCTTTCTAAGCAAAATTCAATGAGAGTAAGGTTGACCTATTCCTTTTTGACTTTCTGTTCTTCCTCTGCATTGTAACAATTATCCCTAGCCTCTTCTATACGCGATAATTAACCCTACTCTGTCTCTCCCTGTCTCCTCTCATTATATTTCTCTCCTACCTCTCAATTTCACCTTTTCAAATATCATCCCTTCCTATTCAATTGATCTTATGCCCTCTGTCTATGTACACATATATACAGACACTCACATATAAATTCCTATGCATATATACCATCCTATATAGACTTATGTGTATGTATGCATGTATATAGACATTTATGTTCCCTTCAAATATACTCATACTGAGAAAAATTTTATAAGTTACAATTATTGTTTTTCCATGTAGGCATGTTAATAGTTCAACTTTGGTAAGGTCCTTATGATTTCTTTTCCCTGTTTACCTTCTCCTGCTTCTTGTATTTGAATGTCAAACTTTATATTCAGCTCTGGTTTTTTCATCAAGAATGCTTGAAAGTCCTCTACCTCATTAAATAACCATATTTTCTCCATAAACATTATGCTCAATTTTGCTGGGTAGATGATTCTTGGTTTTAATCCTAGCTCC
>JAQQSW010019147.1:0-11104 GCA_028646575.1 Pseudocheirus occidentalis | reverse complement strand
TATTTGTGTGTAAAGTGTTTTGTAGTTGTGTTCATATAGGTCCTGGGTTTGTTTTGGCAGGTAGATTCCCAAATATTTTATAATGTCTACAGTAACTTTAAATGGGATTTCTCTTACTATCTCTTGCTGTTGGACTTAGAAATATATAAGAATGCTGAGGATTTATATGAGTTTATTTTATATCCTGCAACTTTGCTTAATTTATTTATTGTCTCAAGAAGTTTTTTACTTGATTCTCCAAGTATATTATTATATCATCTGCAAAGAGTGATAGATTAGTCTCTTCTTTGCCTAATTTGATTCCTGTGATTTCTTTTTCTTCTCTAATTGCTACTGCCAACATTTCTAGTACCAGATTGAATAAGAGGGGTGATAGTGGACATCCTTGTTTCACCCCTGATCTTATTGGAAATGCTTCTAGTTTATCCCCATTGCATATAATACTTGCTGGTGGCTTTAAGTAGATACTACCTATTATTCTAAGGAAAACTCCATTTATTCCCATCCATTCTCGTGTTTTTAATAGGAATGGATGTTATATTTTGTCAAAAGCTTTTTCTGCATCTATTGAGATAATCATATGGTTTCTGCTAGTTTTATTGTTATGATCAATGATACTGATGGTTTTCCTAACATTGAACCCCCCTTGCATTCCTGGAATAAATTCTACTTTATCAAAATGTATTATTCTTGTAATAAGTTGCTGTAACTCATTTTCTCATCTATAAAATAGGAATAATAATTGTACCTACTTCCCAGGGTTGTTATGAGGATCACGAGGATTATTACAAATGAGACAATAATTGCAAAGCATTAGCATAATTCCTGGCACGTAGTAAGTGCTATGCAAATGTTAGCTCTTGTTGTTGTTACTATTACTATGTAGATCTTTCTTTTTCCTTTCCTATGTTTTAATAGATCATAGCCTAGCAGACGTTTTACTGGGTCAAAGCATTTGCACATTTGAGTAACTTTTTGGGTATTGTTCCAAATTGCTTTTTAGAATGGCTGGACCATTTCATGGTGTATTAATGTGCCCATTTTTCTGCAGCCTTCTAATATTTGTTCTTTTTTTTTTCTCTGATGGAGCTGAGATGGAATTCCAAAGTACCTTTAATTTTCCTTTCTCTAATTATCTGTGATTTAGAGAAGTGATGTGAAACTCATAGAAACAGGGGCCGCTGAACTGTACATAAGGAACCCTAAAGTATGTACATTGACTTTGTTTTAAAATATTAAAAATATTTATCCATATTTTATTGTATTTTTATTTTGTTAAAAATTTCCCAATTTCATTTTAATCTGGTTCACACTGAGTTTGGTGGAATAGGTCCAAGGTCAAATGGTGATATATGAGGAACAAAAGGTAGGAAATCAACCCTATAAAAATGCTATTTTGCCTGGTTACTGATTGATCCATTCACTATGAGAGAGGTATACACAACTGGACTTAAGTAATTACTAGTCTAGTAATATTTCCCTCCCCTCCCCCCAAGAAGCGGGTGTCCTTGTAGGTCCTTCAAGTAGGCTAAGGTCCAATATGTATGGATGTCATGTGAAAAAGTCTTGAAGGATAAGACAAAGATCTTTATCTTCACTGATTCCTGGGTCAGATCAAGTGGTCTACAGCCTGGAGAGAATAGGATTGGACGATTGAAGGCTCTTCTCTTTGGTATCAGGACTAATGGGAGGAATTTTGGTGATAACTTCCCAATGCATAGAGTTGTTCGTGGGACACATCAGCATCAACCAGAGACATCATATGTTAAACTAAAAGGTGGGAATGCTATTTGCACTAGAACATTTCCAGCAGATGGGGTACTGGTATTTCTGATTTGTTCTTGTGTATTTTGTTATATTTAACCAAATACAGGGGAGAGCATCTTCATTTCCAGCTTATGCTTATAGTTGTGAGTAGAATAAGTCTGTAACTTTTGTTGCCAACGATTTCTTTATCTCTTAAAACTGTTTCTTTACTCTGTGGTACTAACCTAGGAAATGTTATTGCCAGAGCCCAGTACACCAGTATTTTAGAAATCCACAGATAGGCCCAAAACTTCAGATAGTTGGAGTCTTAATGTACACTGCTCTAAGCCAACAAACACCTTCCCTTCCTCCACCCACTCCTCATGGAATGGAAGATATATTGGATTTTAAGGAGGTTGTTATACTATTAATAGTAACAACAGTAATAATTCTCATTATCCTTTGTAGTGGTAGTAATAGTAGAAAGAGCACTAGTTTTGGAGTCAGGTGACAGATTTGAATCTTGGTTTTATCACAGAGTATCTGTGTCACTTTTGGACAAATAATTCACCCTAACTGGGAATGTTTTTCATCTGTAAAATGAAGGAACCTGGAATGTTTTTTGGCCCAAGATTCTTTCATTCCTTGCTTCCAGACCAGGGGAAGAAACAACTTTTTCTAGTAGTTTAAATGTGAAAGAAAAAAGTTACAAGATAATAGCTTGAGGGGGCAAAAGAGTTCAGTGAAGATTTTAAAATATTTTTTATTTTCATTTTTTTGAAGTTTGGGGGAGAGATGGGTATATTTATAGGCTCAGGAAGGAAAAAAGGTAGTTGGTTTTTTTTTTTTTGCTTTTTAGAGGGCAGTTGGGGTTAAGTGACTTGCCCAAGGTCACACGGCTAGTTCTTGTGTTAAGTGTCTGAGGCGGGATTTGAACTCAGGTACTCCTGACTCCAGGGCTGGTGCTCTATTCACTGCACCACTAGCCACCCTGAAAAAGGTAGTTGTTAAGGAGAGATTTAAGATTAGTTTAAGAAAGAAAATTATCCAGGTGACACGTTCTTGAAGGACCCTGGGATTAGGGTATAAATAGAGGGGCTGGCCTTGTAAGAAGGGCTCCCTTCTTGTCTGAAGGTAGAGGAGAGAATGGCAAATTATATACATGGAGTTTTGATATGTGTAGTAGAGGAGAAACAGGTGATCTCTACTTTTTCATTATGACTGATGCCCTTTATTTTCTCAGTAAAGTAGGAGGCAAAATCTTCTATTAAGAGAGCAATATCTTCTCTCCTCTATTCAATTTAGGATACCTTTCCCCCCTTAGAGGCTGGGCAACTCAGACACAGGAGCTTTGCTCAATTGAATCAATTGTCTTCCATGCTTATCCTTATCCTTTTCTTGCTGTGGTAAGTTATTTTTTGTTAACTCTTGAATGTATTTTCTAGTGTCTCATTTGATTTCAATACTGAGCCTAAATGACCAGAAGATTGGCTTGAGTAAGGCCCAGCACAGCACTGATGGTGAGGGAGGGATTTAGAGGACATTAGGAGGTAAATATCATCTTTCAATTATGGCTATTATTCTCATTTTTCCATTTGGATTATAGATGCTGATGCACTAGCTACGCAGATCCTTTCTTTACTTCCATTAAAGTTTTTCCCAATCATCGTCATTGGAATTATTGCACTAATCATAGCAGTGGCCATTGGTCTGGGCAGTGAGTACAATTTATTATTTAATAGGTCTTAAAATAATTATTGAAACATTTAAATGTTCACAAGCTTCCTCTTTAGATGAGTATTTTGTTGCCACATATGCTTTATTACTGAAGCAAAATGTCCCATTGGTAAGGTCAATCTGCTGATTCTAAAACAAAGTGTGGGCAAAAACCAAGGCTGAGTCACTGAGGAAACTGAAATAGTGAGAAACATTCAAAGGGAGATACTGTAATTGAATATTCTCAGGTGTGTCAATATTGGCTGGAGCACTCTCACACACAAAGAACTCCATTCATTCATTTATCAGACATTTCTGCTATTTGAAAAACAAGTTGAAAACAATTTTAGTGAAGATCCATTGTTTCAAAGTCTGTCATAAAAGGAAAAATATTTGCTCATCAACTGGATTTACTGAAATAATGATTTAATGTGTCAGTGCACCTTCTGGAGCCACCATTCATTTGCTCCTTGTCCAGAATAAAGGAGGAAAAAAAAATAAAAAATAGGATTAACAAGCAGAATATGTTTAGGGCCCCCTCACTAAACTTGCTCAGTCATTCAGTACTTTTAAATACTGGAATTTCCCTTCTCAGATTAAATTTTCAGATAGCTTCTACTCTGTGAGAGGAAGTTATATCTCTCCTGGGTTAAGAAATAGAAACTGAAAGGGACTAGAAAAGATAGAACAGCAGAAGAGAATACAACTTCTACCAAATTTTATTATTAATTTAAATAGGACTGAGCAAGAACTTTTCTATTGTTTTTAAATTTTATTTTGAGCACAGAGATTTGTATTCCTTGAATTTAAAACTGCAATCTGGCTAACATTCTGGGGTTTTTTAAATCCAATTTCCTTTAGTACACTTCAATTGCTCTGGGAAATACAGGTGCAGATCATCTTTTCAGTGTATTGAACTGACAGCAAGGTGTGATGGTGTCTACAACTGTAAAGATGGAGAGGATGAATACAGATGTGGTAATCTGATTAATTCTTCTCCTTTAGTATTGTTAGTGGTATGAATGAAAGGAAATCTATTCAGTTACTTCTCCTTATCTGTAAACAAAGTCATAATCAGAAATTTGTGAAAAATGAATTTATCAACAGATATTAAGGGCCTATGCTATGAGGTCCTGTGCTAGGCTATGTGAATAATATGAAAAAGTGAGTTTTGTTCTCTGCCCACAAAAAGTTAGTTGAGGAAAATATATGTATGTGTGTGTGTATGTATGTATGTGCCTCTATACACATATATCTTTGTACATGTATTTATATATGTGTGTGTATATATATATGTACATAAATAAATGCTACAGGGGTATAGATTACTGGGAATTGCAGCAATGGGGGGATTTGAACAGGGCCATGAATGACCCTTGGATAGTAATAATGAACAAGAATAAACAATGGAACAATTGTGATTAACTTGATAAATAAAAAGTACTATTTGAATTATAATATTGTGTAATGGAATCTTGCACATTCTTCCTAAAGTTACACGGCAACTAACCACATTTTTCTTGTATGTTCCTGTCAGTCCGCGTGAGTGGCCGTAATGCTGTGCTTCAGGTCTTTGTTGCTGCTGCATGGAGAACGATGTGTTCAGATGACTGGAAAGGCCAATATGGACTGATAGCCTGTGAACAATTAGGTTTCTCAAGGTAAATGGAAAAAAAAACACATTCCAATCTTTGTGTTGTTTTGAAGAGTTAAGTGCAACCGATCAAAATTTTGAAATGCTATAATATATGAATATAGTATAAAAGTCTTTTAAAAATTGCAGGTTTGGTACGAACATCAGCATATTCTCTCTTCCTTTTTGTCTATGTCTGTGTGAGACCGGGGGCAGCAAGGTGGTGCAATAGATAATGTTCTAGGACTGGAAAGAGAAAGAACCAAATTTAAAAATCTAACCTCAGGCACTTAGTTGCTGGGTGCCCCTGGCCAAGTTATTTAACTCATTTACCTCTTCTATAAAATAATCTGGAGAGGGAAATGGCAAAACCACTCCAGTATCTTTGCAAAGAAACCCCAAATGTGGACACAAAGGGTTGGAAAAGCCCGAAAAGACTAAACAACAACACGAAACCAAAGGAATCTTTTTGTTTTTGTTTTTAATTTTTTGCTTTTTTTTTTTGGAGGGGGGAAGGTAGGGCAATTGGGGTTAAGTGACTTGCCCAAGGTCACACAGATAGTTTTTTGCGTTAAGTGTCTGAGGCTGGATTTGAACTCAGGTCCACCTGAATCTAGGGCCAGTGCTCTATTCACTGTGCCACATAGCTGCCCCCAAAGGAGTTTTTTAAAATTGTTTTTAAGAAGTAGTTGTTCAAATCCATTACTCATCATGTAAATAGAACTATTTCAGTAAACTTTTCATTTGTTAACTATTCATGTTTTAGTACATATGATGGCATAAAGTAAATACATTCCCATCCTTATTTCAATTTCCTCTTCCTTTCTCAGTTTTGCTCTTTGCCACTTTCATGTGCCTTCTCCAATGTCTCCATGTGTTCCATGTCTCCAAAATTGTAGTTCCAACATGGAACTTAAATAAAACTTTGAAGTTAACATTCCCCACTCATGTACCCCAGCAGTCTCTCTGCCCTGATATTCACTTTTGCTTCTTGATGGACAGACTGCTGGCTCCCTTTTCGCTATGCTTTCTTCCCCTCATCCAAACTGCCTTGTGTCCCATTGCCTTAGGGCCTTGTTGATCTGATTATTATAGGACCATAGATTTCTGGTTGAAAAGTGTGGTGGATAGAACCACTCCAATATCTGGGGCAACCAATATACCAGCCTTACTGGTTCTAGCAAAGAATTAGGCTATTCCAGTAGGTCATGAGATCTTATCTAGTAAATAGTCAAATGTCCCCATTTACAAAGTTTTCTGTGATTCCCTGAATGGAAGGAATTGAAATCTATAGTCATATCACAATCTGTAGTTCACTCATAGATTTCACTGTCAGTACTCTCATAACTCTGGGTATAAAAAAGTTTCAATAAAAGTAAATACTTTTTATTTTTTTATTTTTATTTTTTTTAGTAAATACTTTTTAAAAAAGATTGTGGATCCTTGTGATAAATAAATCACTGCTAATGTCTTAATGTGTCACATATCCAGTATAACACATCACGGATTTGAAATGCCTTTTATAGTCAACAGGCATTTTAGACACCATAGCAGGCTTGTTATTCCCTCATGCCTCAGTTTGACACTGAATTTCTCTTGTAAGACTTTATAAAAAAACGTTTATCTGTTTTAACAATAATCAACATGACCTATACCACAATTTATCAAATTATAGTATACAAGTTGACTATTTGCATTCTTTACTTCTTTTTATTTTCTTAAATATATATTTTAATACCAATTTTTACAACCATTGTGGTGAAATTATGGGAATACATGAACAGTTTTCCAGTAGAGTCAGGCACTGATGGATTATGATCTATAATGCTGGAAAGAACATCCAATGGATGAGATTTCAGATTTATTTCAGCATTTAATCTAAATTTAAACAGTTACTATTTTATATCACTTAAATTTTACTTTATATCTACCCCTTTTTCTGAAAAAGCCACCCCATATAATGAAAAATATTTAAAAGTAAGCTTTTATTAATATATTTTGCTTTTTCACTGCCTAAATTTCACCCTGTTTCTTCCTCCATCCTCCGTCTTACAGAGAACCACCTCATACAACAAAAAATATTTTTAAAAAGAAACAAAAATAGGAATGTGGGAAAAAAAGGTCAATGCTTCCAAAAATCTGAAAATATATGCAGTTGTCTACAATCATTAGACCTCCCACTTCTGCAAAAGAGTGGATAGAGAGGTGTCTTTTCATATCTATTTTTGGGACACTTTTTATTCCTTATAATTTTGCAGCATTCACTTTTTATTACATTGAATTGATTGTTCTTTCCATTTATATAGCTGTTTTCATTGTGTATTTTGTTTTCTTCTCTTTTAACTTCACTCTGTATCAATCCATGCACATCTTTCCATGCTTCTCTGTATTATTCATATTCATTGTTTTTACAGAACATAAATAAATATTCCATTGCATTCATTTACCATTATTTGTTTAACAATTATTTAGTCAAAAGTACAAAAGTGTTGGTATAAATACTTTGGTGTATGAGGAAACTCTCTTTATCATTGACATCCTTGGAATATATATCTAGCAAAAAAATTTCTAGTCTTTGACTTAGGAATATTTTACATATTTATTTATTTATAATTTTTATTTATATAATTCCAAATTGCTAAAATGATTGTACCTATCTTCCCACAACTCCTTCAATATTGACTATCCCTGTGTTTTGTCAGATTTGCTAATATGCTGTGAGTGAGGTGAAACTTTAGGTTTTTTTTATTTGAATTTCTCTTATTATTAGTGATCTGGGCCATTTAAAAATGTTGCTATCATTAGTTTACAATTCTTTTGGGAACTGTTTAATCACATCCTGTGATAACTTATCTACTGGGAAATGACTTTTGGTGATAGATGATAGATGATAGATAGATAGATGATAGATAGACAGACAAACAGATAGATAGACATACAGATGCTAGACAGACAGACAGATAGATAGATGATAGACAGACAGATAGATAGATTGATGGACAGACAGACAGACAGATAGACAGATAGATAGACAGACAGATGATGGACAGACAGACAGACAGGTAGATAGACAGATAGATAGATGATAGACAGACAGATAGATGATAGACAGACAGATAGATGATAGATAGACAGATAGATAGATTGATAGACAGACAGACAGACAGATAGACAGATAGATAGACAGACAGATGATAGACAGACAGATAGATAGATAGATAGATAGATGATAGACAGACAGATAGATAGATGATAGATAGGTGATAGACAGACAGATAGATGATAGATAGATAGACAGACAGATAGATAGATTTATAGACAGACAGACAGATAGACAGATAGACAGACAGATGATAGACAGACAGACAGATAGATAGATGATAGACAGATAGATAGATGATAGATAGATAGATAGACAGACAGACAGACAGACAGACAGACAGACAGATAGATAGATAGATAGATAGATAGATAGATAGACAGACAGATCTGTTGGTTGTTTGAATATCTCTGTTACCAAACAAGGTTGTATAACAGATACTTGATACAATTTTTTCCCTTTTTTTGAGATCGTCTTTACTTAACCTAAAAGCATTGATTTTGTTTGTTCAAGAAATCAAAATACATTTTTTGTAATTACTTCTCTCCCTTGTTTGATTAAGAAAGCATTTCTCTCCTATAGTAGTGAGAGGTCTGTGATCTACTTCTTTCCTAATTGTTTGTGGTATAATTTTTAATAATAAGGTCAAATATTCATTTTCAAGTTACTGTGGTATAAAATTGGTCAGTTTGATTTCAAATTTTTCTAGTAGTGTTTTATCAACTAGAAAATTCATTCATAAGTACTTTATGTTTTCAGTTTTATTAAACACTAAGTTATTAAGCTCTGTTATTTCTGAATCCTTTGCTTGTCTCTTCTAGTGATAAACTGTTTTTTTTAAAACTAATACTAAATTATTTTTATGACAACTATTTTGTATATAATTTAGTGTCTGGAAGTGCTTTTGCTACTTCATTACTACAATTTGTCATTATTTCCTGAATATCTTTTGTTCCTCCAAATGACTTATTATTTTATTGCGATGTGTAAAGTATAAGTTTGATCATTGGACTGGTATAGTATTAAAATTGCAAATTAATTTTGATAGTAGAGTCATTTTTGTAATACTGGCACATCCTAGACACACACATTGGATATTCTTCCTACAGCTTAAGTTGTTATTTGTTACTTTGTAAGATTGCCCCCCCCAAATGTTTTATGTGCTTTTATTAGTTATTTGGAATGCAATTTCCCTTTCTTTTATTGTGTCTTAGATTGCATTATATTATAGAAAAACTTAAATTTTTTTAGTTTTCAACTTTATTGAAGTTACTGCTTACCTCAGCTGTTGCTATTCTGATTCCCTTGCATTTTTAAAATAAATATCACACCGCCAGCATGTAGGATTATTTTTGTTTCCTCTTTGGCTATATTTAAGCCCTTATTTTTTAATTTTCTTACTATTGCTGTCATTTTTAGAATGATATAAAATAAAAGTTGGGAAAATTTGTATCATTGCATTACTATGGCATATTTTGGAAGAAACTCTAGTGTATATTGCATGTGATTAATGCATTTAATTTTAGAGAGACAATTTTTATTTTGCTAAAAATGTTCCTCTGTGCCTTTATTTTGAAGAATTTTTAGCAGAAGTATTTTACTCTGTCAAAGGTTTTGTAAAAATGCTTTTAAAATCTATTGAAATAATCATGTGGTTTGGGATTTTTTAAAATTATTATTAAATTGTTGATTGTTGAACCATCTTTGCATCTCTGGCATAAGTCCAACTTGGTCATAATAATAGTTAGCATTTAAATAGAAATTAAAGGGCTGCAAATTGCTTTACATATGTTAACTCATTTGCTACTCATATGAACCCTGGGAGGTAGGTGTTATATTATCTCCATTTTACAGAAGAAGAAACTAAGGCATTTATAGATCAAGTGACTTGCCCCAAATCACATAGCTAGGAAATGTCTGAGGCAAGATTCAGCCTTTGGTCTTCCAGGGAATCACATGCTCTGGTATTAATTATTTTTTTTTCTGATGGCAGCTAGTTGGTGCAGAGGATAGAATGTCTGTTGGACTTGAAGTCAGGATTTAATGAGTTTGTATTCTCTTATTAACTTTGTATCTTTGAGTAAGTCACTTAACTTCTTCAGACTCATTCTTTAAAGGTAATCAATATTGTAGTAGATTGGATGCCTGCTTATTTGCTACTTATTTTCTTTTACCACAAAATAAATATTTTAAGTGTGCATTGACAGAAATTGCAGTACTTGTTAAATGCTCTCTTTGAGATCAATAATTAAAACATGGTGGACTTTGTAAGAATATTGTTTGAGCAACTCACTCATTGTCTGTATGACATTGGTCAACTTCTCTGAAAAGTGTATTTTAGAGATTACTGCTACTTGGCAACCAGCACTTGGACATAGGAGTCTCTTGAAATTAAAAAGTTGCCAATAAGGCTAGAAAAATTAATCTCAGTATTGCTGCTCAGTTTCTTATGCTCAGGGAAAGAAACACAAAACAGAAGACACACACACACACATACACACACACAGAGGAAACAGCCAAATTTTCTAGTTAAGTGACTGGATAAAAAAAACTGACAGGAATATTTTTTAAAATTTCCCTCTTTTCTCATGAACTGAATATGTACAAACATAAATACTCCAATATGTAAAGAAAAAAGAGAAAAGGAAAGAGTATATGAAATTGCTAACTTCTGTTATGTATATTTTTTCCCCCATGTACAAGTTATATCGTTTTAATTTCTTTAACTTTTGTTTTTTTGGAGGGGGGAAGGCAAGGCAATTAGGGTTAAGTGACTAGCCCAAGGTCACATGGCTAGTAAGTATTAAGTTTCTGAGGCTGCATTTGAATTCAGGTCCTCCTGACTACAGGGTCAATGCTCTATTCACTGTGCCACCTAGCCACCCCATTATATCATTTCTTTTTTTTTT
>JAQQSW010019146.1:0-11104 GCA_028646575.1 Pseudocheirus occidentalis | reverse complement strand
CCGGGGATGAGGAATGCAAAGACTAGAGCTCCGGTGTCCTTTCAGACGCAGATGTACAAGTCTGTGATTGCATTGGAGACCACCAGCACATGGTGCAGACCATCCACAGGAGATTTATGCGTCTACATGTGGACAAATGTCCAGTATAAGAAGCTACAGAGGGGTGTGACTGGCATTCTTGGGGCAGGGGGAATGGCCTTATCAATGAACTCGCCATTTCCCTGAACCACAACAGAAGACAAATCCTTTGTGTAAAGACTAAACTTTGTGTCTCTGCTCTAAGGCACAGAGCACAGACCTTAGCACACCACAACAAACACTTAACAAATATTTGTTGAATCAAAAGAATGTGTTTTTTTCTCAACAGAAATGAGTAAGATACGTATCTTTTAGTTATTTTGTGGGCTTGCTATTTTTATTTTTGCCATATTTGGTATTTTTATTTCATTTTATTTGGGGCCTTAAGACTATGGAGATAACAGTGTTTGGGGATTCTAAGTACAATAAACAAAAATGAAAAATTAGAGGAAATGGCAGATAAAGTTAAATAAAAGAGGAGGGCAATGGTTTTTTAAAAAAAATAAAAGACTACTGATTTAATTAGCTAAAGAACAGGGGCTCTTCTGGCCTAGAAATGAGTTCATCCTGGTTAAAGGAGAATAATCAGGAGTTTAGAGCTCTGGTCCGCTGAGTCAGCTCTTGTCTGCATTCCGTTTTGATTCCTCCCCTTCTCTGAGAACTTAACAGTCCTCCTAAGCCAGCAGAACATGCTCAGGGTAGAAGAGCTGGTGCAAAGTGAAACTGGAGCTTCTCCAGCACCAGTTCTTTAGTTAAATCAGCATCCCAGCAGGTACTAAGCACCAGGGGGGGTTACAGTCCTGTTGATGTGGGATGCCTTTTTCTGTAGCCTTTGTATTGTAAAGTTCCTTTATGTTCAGACATCTATGTTATATCAGTTTGTAACAAGCCTGTGTAATTCTGCCATAAAGGCACAAACTCTGCTTCTCCCCTTCCCCCAGTTGAGAGTTTCCCATGGCTAAAACTTTGCCTACGTGGTCAGCTGCACCCAAAAGCCTTGATAACTATGTTTCAGTATACCCTGTGTCCTAGCTCCCTCAATACATTTCAATATGGTACCTAATGTCCCAGCACATCCTCCTAACACCCTAACATTATCTGCCTTGTGAACATTATCTGCCGCATGAAACCCTGTTCTCATCCCCCAATAGCCATACCGAAAACCTTGACAACATAACTCTGTTTCAATACACTAACTCTGGGAATCCCTAATCAACCTAGTTCCCGGACTCCATATTGAACATAGAGTTATGAATACTGTTCCTGAAGCCCAAGCTGTTTGCAGGACCCTGCAGGACCTTGCAGGTTTCTACTAAAATTTGTTACTTTGCCAAGACAGCCTGGGGCCTAGTGAAATTCTTTCCAGACAAGAACCCAGGTCTGAGGGATTATATGATGTCCCTTGGACACCCGGCACCTACTACTACCCACTTCCTACTTATCTACAAATCTCTACATTTGTGGCGACCCAGAGTACAGTCTGAGGTCTCAAGCTGCTCTGGCATCAAGGTAAGCTCCTGCCTCTGTTCCTGTCTGTCCTGTTCGTTCCTCTGAATACCCTAGGAAGATTTAGAGGAATCAGGCCTCCAGGAGGCTGGAGGGTGTCTAGTCCAGGACAGGCACCAGCATACTCCCCAGAGGGTGTGGACGCATGCCTGGGGACATTTGCGGTTTTGCTCATTGTCTGAGACGTCAGAAGTGAGCTGACTATAGGGAATTTGAGGTCCCAGGGGAGGGGAAGTAGGATGGGTCGGTCTCCTTCAGTACCTAGAGACTCACCCTTAGGATGCCTTTTGAACAACTGGAAAAATCTTGGTCTTTTTTGAAAAAGCCTTGGGTTTTTCTGCAACACCGCATGGTCCCAATACATTTTTGGGAACCAGGAGAAGTGGCCCGTTGGCAGGACACTGAACTATGGCACCATCGTGCAGTTAGATCTGTTTTGCCACTGGGAAGTTTACAGAACTTCCTTATGTCCAAGCATTCATGTCTCTCTCTCAGAATCCAAAATTACCAGAGAAGTGTAGAATGTTGCTACTTAAATTTACCCCTGAAAAAGGGAACTTGTCTGACCTCCTTGACAATCCCACTGTTGGTGCTTCATAAATGCTTTCTGCCTGACTGCTGACTGACCATTTATTTTCCAGATCTACTGTATCATTCGCTAAGAATTCCAATACTCCACTGAGGACAGGGTAGGGTGAGAGGTGGACAGGACAATAATGTTCATCCCAATATAGAGAGGTGAAAACAGGGGCACAGAGCATTCAGGCGATTTCCCTTAGGTCACACCAGCAGCACAGAAGAAAGACATGAGCTACTTCCCAAATCCATGGTCTCTGTGCCTGAACCATTCTAGAAGGTACCATAAAACTGTGAGAACATTTACAATGGACATAATCCAGTATCACATTAAAATCTGAAAGAGCAGAGACTGAATCACTGTTATCTTTATAATCTCATTAGCCAGAAGGGTGTCTGGCACCTTAATAAATGCTTGGGGAACACAATGGGCCACCAATGATTCCACAGGTGATGAAACCTGTTGGCCAACTCCGGACAGAGGTAGTACAGAGGCAGTAGAGGAGCTGAATGAGACCTCTGTTCTTGCATGTGGCCAAATCAGGAATTTGGTGAATCTGATTTCTTTGACCATACATATTTTTACAAGGGTTTTCTTTTTCTTTCTTTTCCCATAAGTAGAAAGGGGGAAGAAGTAGAAGGGAAAGAAAGCAGATTTTCATTAATAGGAAAAATAAAATTTAATTTTAGAGAATGTGTCATTAATTGAATTCACAATACACACATGATTATTATATACATTATTCACCTATGATGTAAATGTAAACCTGGTAACATAAATTTTACTCCCACGTAAAGCTTCGACTCCTAAGACTGGCATGCCCACCAACCTTTAAATCTTAGCTTGGAAAATCCTCTCCCCCCTAAAGAAGCGTCTCTCAAAGGGTGGTCTAGAGGTCCCTGAAGGTCCCCAAAACCCTTTCAGGGGGTCTGTGAAAACAAAACTATTTTTGTAATAATACTGATACATTTTAATTTCAAATATGGTAAATATAAATTGATATAACATACAAAAGTTCTTGGGAGGGGGTGTTACAATAATTTTAAGAGTGTAAAGAGATCCTAAGACCAAAAAATTTGATAACTGCTGCTCTAGAACAAGGGTTTTTAACCCAGGGTCCATGAACCTAGTTTTATTATATCATAATTAATATATTATACACATATATAATATACATGTGACACATGTGTATTTTAACATATGTATAATACACATAATAAATTATGTTATAAATATATATGTGATATATAAATTACACAAATTATAAATCAGCTATTCTACTAAAGGGAACCAATTATATAGAACTTTTGTTGTTCAGTTATTCATGATCTCATATGTTTGTTTTTTCTTGGCAAGGATACTGGAGTGAAAGCCATTTCTTTTTCCAGCTCATTTTACAGATGAGGAAACTGAGGCAAACAGGGTTAAGTGACTTGCACCAGGGTCACACAACTAGTAAGTTTCTGAAGCCAGATTTGAACTCAGATCTTCCTGATTCAGGACCAGCCCTCTATCAATTATGCTACCTGGCAGCCTTTTGTAAAATAATTACCAAAATATATTTATATGTATATTTCAAAATACATGTGTTTGTGTTTTGATAACTATTTCAATCACATTGAGTCTAGTTTTAATATGTACATGTTAAAATATTATGCTGTAAGTTACATTATAAAGGGAATAAATTCTATTTCAACACAATTCTTAATAATATAATCTAATATTTCAATATTGTATGTATTTGAATATAACACATGTATTTGTATATTGAATAATATTAGATAATTAGAGATAATAATATTGGATATATATATTTTTGATAACTATTTCAATATAATTAGTTCCATTTACAATATAAAACATTATTCTGAGGAGTCCAAAAGCTTCATTCACCAGGATGCCAGAGGGTTTCATGTCACAAAAAAGGTTAAGAACCCCTGCCCTGGAAAAAAAAAGCCTCTCAATGCTGGTTTTTTGTTCACAGCCAGAGTCAGACCAGTCACGTGGCCAGGAAAGATGCTCTCTCAGAGCAGTGACATGTTTGCTACTGAGTCTGCCAAATTCCAATATATTGAGATATATTTCACATAAACATATGTATACACATGTTTGTGTATGTGTATACATAAACATACACGTAGACACCTACCTGGATGTTGCTGAAAGTCTATCCTGCAGCACCCGGCTCTACTAGAAACACTATGTAATTCCAAACAAACCCTGAAAAAGTTACTCCTTCTCATTTTAACCTCCTCTCGACTCAAATATCCAAGGGATCCACTGGTTTGTCCCCCCTTCCCCAGTCTGGCATTCTACTCAGGTTCATCAGGAACCAACCACTTGGCTAAAGAATCTGAATTTCGAGGACTTCTCCAAGTCTTCATCCCTTTTGTCAGCTAAGGAAAGTATATGTAGAGACCAGCATGACACACTCTCCCTCTCCATCTCTACAGAAGGCCCGGCCCAAGCCCTGCGTCTTCTAGGAAGCCTTCCTTCCCTAGCCTTCTCCAGTGGCCTCTTCTCTGAACTCCGATAGTGCTTACATGTCGGCACCATTAGGGTAACTTATCACACATATGCTGCTCAGTACCCCTAATCATCCTTCCATCTATGGAACACCTTCCCTCTCCACTATGATGTCATCTTCCTTTCAGTACGGTTGGTACACAGATGCTGCCGGAATATTCACTGGCCGGTTAATAATCATTCATTCCACCCATCTGAAGAACTGAGTTCTTTGCTGCTCTGAGATTTCAGAAATAATTTTTCTAAATGAAAAAAGGATCCAACTACTTCCAATCTGTTCCAAAAGAAATGATCCTGGTGGTGGTGGTTGCTTTTTTTTTTTTAAACTGGTATTCTCACAATAAAAATTTATCACTTTTAGCATTATTTGGCTGGTGTGACTCTTCTGTAAAAGCACTGAAGTCCAAAAGAAGCTGCCTTAGGATGCCTTGAATCCTATATCCTATATCCTAATAATTTATATTAGTTTTTTCTTTGTCTTCTGCCTTTCAACAGCACCAGGCTCATCCTGGACCAACGGGAATCCAGATCATAAGAAACATTCTACCATTTCCCTCTGTAATCTATTTCAGTATCTGAAATCATCCTTTGTTACAAAGTCTTCTCTATAGCTAACCTAAACTCCCTCACACAGCAATCTGAACCCATTACATCCAACTCTGGCCTTGATGGAGAAGAAAAACAGCTTGTCCTTGACCATCTGATATAAAGTCCCTAAAATGCTTTCCTCCTTCTCTGATAAAATGGGATTGGGGCAAGCATGGTGTTCTGAAGGCAATGTCACAAAGCCTATGTGCTCTGTGCGAAGGTTTAAACTGTCTTAAGGGCACAGACGTGCAAAACCTCTTTCACAAATGCCAAACTTGGAAGGCATCAGTTCCCACTCTCTCCCATAAGCATTCTTCAGTTTCCTAAGGATATCTTTCAGCAGAGCCTTCAGATATTTCTATAGCTAAAGAGATGGGAATTTGCTGACCCAGTCCTCATACTAAGCCCATAACCACAGCATATGCTCTACCTATATTAAAAAAAGCATCTCAAAATAATTACAAGGCAGCATTTTAACCAGGGACAGGGTGAGATGGAAGAAAATGTGTTGGGTTTGGAGTTGGAGGACACTTGTGTGACCTCTATGGACCTTATTTGTAAAATAAAAGGACCAGACTACTCGGCCTCTGTGGTCTCTTCTTGCTGTACCCTGTGGTCCTACGGATCTTCCCCTATATTTCTTACGTGACTTTCCCTTCATCTCAGATCGCAGTAACTAGACTCCCCCTGACACCTGAGCCGGCTGAAAGCTAAGTAAACTAAAACCAGGAAGGCGAGTGAGGGGCGGCAGCCCCAGTAGATGGGGGCACCTCGGACACAGTTTGCTGACACAGTAGATGTCTGGCCCCAGAGATGATATGATAAGCATACTCTTTCCACTGAGGGTGGGCAGACCTCACTTTATTCCTGATGGGCTGAGGATCAGCGGAATCATTTCAGACTTCATCAAATAAGAGCTGGGTTGTATTTAGAGAGCAGAACATTCTATCAAAAAATCCCAAATCAATGAAACCAAGAGAAGACCTTGGCTTTAAAAAGGAATATTTTGAGTACTTTGGGGATTGTGTTGTCAATGTATTTTGGTGACTTTAAAGCATGGGTAATAAATGTCATTGATTAAAAAAAAGTCCCAGGACAAACTATTCTGTTAAATGAATAATTATCTCCTAATGCTGTTGTCAGTGACCATCATTAGCCCCCAACGTGTCATTATCCAACTCAAATTCTACCTTCTCTCTGAAGCTTTCCTGCTGCTTTGCCCACAGGGACCTTTCTTTTCTCTGAAAAAAAACCAACAGTGTAGTAGAAAAAGCAACGCAGTCTGGAAAATCCTGCCTCTAACACTTATTAGCTATGTGATGCCAAGCAGATCACTCTCTGGGACTCAGTTTGCTCATCTGAAAAATGACAAGGCTGGCCTGGACGGCTTCTCAGGCCTTCTCAAGTTGTAAATGTGATGTTTCTATGAAGTCTAACAACTCTTACTGTCTTTACCTTTTCATTCAGAAGTCAGGCCTTGCACTGCTAGATTGTATATGTGTATGTACATGTATATGTATGTGTTTCTCCCTATTAGACTGCTAAGCACCATGAGGGCGAGTCTAAATTTCCCCTCTGTTTAATTATAAGCCCAACTCAGGGTTCATTTGTACAAAGTCTCAGCTATATAAACCTGAAGTCATCTAACCGTACCATAGGAGAAGAGGGAAGGACGGGTGAAGTGAGAATGGAACCGGGGAAGCTAATTTAAAGATGACCACAATACTCAAAGGGAGAGTGAACAATCAAGAATAATGCTGATGTTATGCGTGAGGGAAAAGGGAGTCAAGATGGTATCTTGGAGAGAAATGTGGAACTTAAGTAAAGGGGAGGGTTTGGCAGGAAAGATGGTGAGTTTGAGGTATTTCTGGGATATCTAATTTAAAACGTCCAACAGACAATGCAGTCTTGGTGCTCAGGAGAGAGACGAGGTCTGGATGTATAAATCTATGAGTCATCCGTGCAGCAATAATTAGACTCATGGGAGTTGGTAAAATCAGTTTTTAAAGTCAGAAGAGTATTCAGGAGAGGCTCTTGGGGGTATATACCCACATGGGATGGCCTGGGGATGCACAAAAGAAACTGAGAAAGGAGCATTCAGGCTGGCAGGAGGACCACGAAAAAACAACACAGACAAGAGAGAGGTCAAGGAGGATGAGGAATAATAAAAACAGTGCTTTATCTTGTATGGAGAAAAAGTAGACTATGTACTCTAAAATGCAGTGTTTGAGGTGTGCCATGGCAGGGAAACCTAAATGCAGTTTAATGCCATTCAACATACATTTGTACGTAACCACTGTAAGCAACACATTATACGAAGCTGGGAATAATGAGAAAATGAGATAGATATTCCCACCCACGTGGCATTTATAATTCAACAGGAGGATAAAAATGCATAAACAATTGTAGTAAAAATAACATTAAATAATTAAGCTAAAATTCTTTTAAAATTAATAATATATAACATATGGTTTATATTATATAATATATGCTATATAATAGTAATAATTATAAATTATAAATAAATATTAAATAATTTCTGGAAAATAGAACTTGGCAACCAACTGAATTGAGAGGGTAAGAGAGAAGGAAGAATCAAGAATGACCCCAAAGTTTCAAACTTGGATTCATGGGAGGCTGGCGTTACCATCCATGGAAACAGGGTAATTGGAAGGTAGAGGCAAATTAGGAGATGAGGAGGCTGGAAAAGAGAATTTCAGTTTTGGATATGTTGAGTTTCAGATGGTTATTGTTTCAATAGCCAGGAAATGTGGGACTGGAATTCCGGATAAAATCTGAAGATTCAGGATTAAAGATGGATACACACAGACAGACAGACAGACAGACACACACACACACACACAAAGACAAAGATGAGACACCAAAGTGTTTTGAAGGAAATTTACCTCTTCTTAATCTCTAGGATAGGGGTACTCTCTTCTCCTTTGCAAATATAGCCCTTCCCACCTTCAGCGCCCCATCCACAAATCCAAAAGAATAACACAAAATGAAACACACCGAGCGTCAGCAAGCAAGGGGAGTGTTCAAACAGGGGTAGAAAGAGCAGCGTACGTACTTTATTAAGCCATCTTCCATGTAGATGTCCGCATAGAAGGACTGGTCATCGTTGACTATTCGGCCCCCTTTTATAAGAAGACGGTCGCTCTAGAAAGGAAGGAAAACAAGGGTTAGTTAGTAGAGCATCGGAGGTTGAGAAGGCTGTCTGTCTGTCCCTCACTCTTCTACACTTTCCTGCCGGAGGCTGCTCTGGCACCAGCATCAAATCCTGAAAAGGTAAAGGGGGCTGATCAAAGAGACAACACCCTCCAGAACTCAGTGCTTCCTTCAGGTGTGGTGTGGCAAAGGAAACTTGTCCAGTTAAACTCAATTCAACAAATATTTATTAAGTATGTGCAAAGTTTGCCCCAGGAGTCGGAGGACATACAAAGTTGAGATATGCCAGTCTTGCCTTCGTGGACTTTCTAGTCTATTAGGACGTAAGACAAATGAACAAAAGGATGTTTAACAACCTGTCTGCCTCAGTGTCCTTGTCTCTAAAATGGGAATAATAACAGGACCTACCTTGCAGGGTTATCATAAGGATCAAATGGGATAATAAACATATTATAAACAAATGGGATTCCAAAGGTCTCATCGCAGCATCGGTATATAGTAAGAACACCATCTCAAACGGAAAAACAACGTGGCACAGTGAAAGAGCTGTGGATCTGGAGGCCAAAGACCTGGGCTGACATTTTCTAGCTACTTCATCACTGGCAAGCCCCAACCTCACAAGTCTCGGTTTCCCCATCTGTAAGACAAGGGCCTTGGATTTGACGGCCTCTCTAAAATCTATGATGCTACGCTCCTTCTGGGCTGACTTTGCCTCCAGAACGTTAAGCCATGGAATCCTAACTATCACTGAGCCCTCTGAAATCTCTCTCCCAGAATTTACAGTACAAGCCAAATGTCTATGCAGATCCTCTCTCGTGGATTCTAAGACAAGAGAGGTCACTTCCCTATAAAATCCCCATTAGTTGCACACTCCAGGAACCGGCTCCTCCTCATTGATGAGAATCAGATCCAGAATAGAAATTGTCTTCATTGATTCCTCCAGCTTTTGCGGAATGGAATTATCACTGGGACAAGTCAAGACGTTAGATTACTGTAGTACCTTCTACATAATGCCTTTTCTGATGCCCCCCAACTGCTAATGCTCTCCCCAGCTCTAACCAACTTGCATGTAACCACTTCATCTATTCCCTCTTTCTGTCCAAGTGGTCTATAGCGTACTGGGATCTGTAGTTGTCTCTAAAATCTTCAACCAAATGCATCCTGCTGGTTTCTTCACCTTCATATCATAAAATGGCACTCGGTATCCTCTGACCTACCCCATTGATTTTGTCCTTCTTCCTCTGAAACATCTATCCTGAATAGGACTTCTCTCAAAGGCCCGGCAAGGGAGGCTTTGACCTCAGTCCTCCAATCTTCATACCCTGGAGAGTAAGCATGCCCCTGTGTCTCTTCTTCCTCATCTGTGAGCCTGGGAGATCAGCCGGCTACAAGGTTCACAGCCCTCTTTTTCCTTCTGCCTCTTCCACCAATACTCAGTTTAGGAGCTACCTCCTTCATAAAGGGCCCCCTCTCCAGCACTAAGTCTTCCCCCTTTCCCACTGTCCCACTGCCCTCTATTCTTGTATCATACATGCCGTGGATACTGAATGTCATTTCCCATTTTGGTATTCCCCACACAGTACACACAGGAGACGCCCAATAAATGTTTTATGAACAGCTTTGTCTCTTTGTCCTCCCCCTCCCCTTCCCCAATCCTACCTCCCTGACTCAGAATTTCTACATCTGACAGCTGGCATAAAGAAACGGATGAATCTAAAAGCTAAAGATTTGAATGTGTGTACAGTACTTTGAAGATTAGTCAGAAATTATCTTCTCAATTTACAAAAATGATTTCTGGATTGCACGGAGTTAGAAATAAACCACCATGCTCGTTATCCCGCACTCCCGAAATTCCCCTGTCCTTTGAGGAATTTTGTATGCTGTATGTAAATGTTTCCAATTACTGACTCAACAAGCTGATAGCAAAGGACTTGAGAAGGCAAGGAATGAGAAAATGCACAGCTTCCACCTTCCCCCCAACATCCTGGGAACAAAAATTAATGGCCTCAGGCCAAGCATAACAATAATTTCTGTGATATCAGTTCCCCAACCACTTAAAAAGGGGTGTTGCCTTTTTAAAAAAATTAAAGTTCTATCAAAGCCTTTTATTCTGACATTACTGTGGATACCTGAAAGTACCCCCCACTGACCTGTTCAGTGGACCTTTTTCTGCTACCCAAGACAGAAAGATAGGTAAAAACCAAGGATCACATCAACTGTGTCTGATAGCGCATTTTCTGTACCCAGCATTGGCTACTTCTCCTCCTCAGAGAATTGTAAGATCAGGGATGGAAGAAAACTTAGAGATCATTTATCCAATCCTCTAATTTTACAAATGAGGAGCTGGAGTCTACAGGGGCTAAATGATTTGTCCAAGGTCACACAGTAATAAGTAGCAGAGCTGGGATTCAAACCCAGGCACTCATTCCTCACCCACCCACCTTCCTGGGGCACCACACATGCACCTCATTCTTCTTTTTTTGTGGGTCAAGACTGTTTATCAGAATGTCTGATACAACATTCCTTCATGGTCTTGTAACAGCTCTGCAGCATTTTCCCCATCCTGTTTAGATCACTGTGCATCCATTCACACAGGTCTTCCCATGTATCTTTGAATCCCTAATACATGCCATTTCTTCTGGACGGTCATATTCC